>BHFT01055747.1:3763-20167 GCA_004320025.1 Laticauda laticaudata | reverse complement strand
AAAGAATAAACACACATCCAGTCAAGGAAATAATAAGAAAAAAACAGCACTGACAGGGCAGCCATTTAAAATAAACTGGCCAGCAAATCTACAATCCTTTATACGCACCAATGTTATAGCTAAACTTGACAATGAAATATCTGAGGGGGGCAGGTGAACCCAAGCTCAGAGAGCACCAAGGATCACACAAACTTTAAAAAGAAAACCCTTCGCACCCACTCGATCACATGCGCGCAGAAAATATATTCATTGCTTGGTGACTAAGCGGACCTTTGAAAATGATCCAATGAGACAATAAGCCTTTTCTTTTTCCGTGTTTTCCCTACACTTTGGTGAAAGAAACTAAGCCCATGTCACACCGAACCAACGGATGCAAAGAGGATGTAAAACGGACAAAAAAGCTTGCCATTCCGTTGGAAAACGCGATGATCCACTGGCCTCCCCCCCTCCCCTCCCCCCCCGCCCTTTGGCTTTCCTCTCTAATCCGTTCCAGCATCCGCTCTATTGACATTTTCACTCCGCTCAGAAAGTTTTGGGCTGCCCAAAACTTTTGCGGGAAATGTATCCAGTTCGTCCATTCTGCATCCGCTACGCATCTGTTAACGCATCCGCTGATATCCGCTAGGCATCCGCTACGCATCACGCAACTCGCATTCGCCCGGATGCAGGGATGAACAGAACGCGACACAGAAGGGATGCAGAACGTAAAATTCAAGCACAGAAACAAAGCATTTAAAACGGGAAAAAACGTTCGCAGAGGGGACCTATCTCGGATATTAAGGATGTCTAAAGGATGCCTAGAGGATCCCTAGAGGATGTCCTAGCGGAAAAACCTATATTTCCTATAAAATGGAGGGAACAACTCCTCTGCCATCTCACTGTTCAGACCAGCAGACCAGCTGTGCAGACTCTGCAGCTTCATCTGGACTCTTCCTCTTCCACAGCACTCCAGTCATGTTCCACCAGTGGATTTGTAAACAAAGTCCTTTCGGCAGCCACCATCGTTTCTGACAACAGTGCAAGCCATCTTGCAGGCTCGTGAAACTCTACTGCCGAGAAGAAAAAGAGGCAGCCAAAAAGAGTCTGGTCCGAAAGATGGTTCGCCAGAAGAAGCATAGAGGACGACTGTACAACAAGCTGATGGTGGAGCTCAGGAACGAAGACACTCGGGCGTTCCAGAACTTCATGAGGATGCCTTCCAGCCATGTTTTGACGAAGTTGTGCAGTCCTGACACCCAGGTTGACCCAAGGCAACACCAACTTCCGCCCAGCCTGCAACCGGCTCAAAGGGTGGCACTCACTCTGCACCACCTGGCCTCCGGGACCACCTACAGGCAGCATGCGTACGGCTATGAGGGTGCCATCAACACCCATCAGCATTGTGTCAAGAAGTGGTGCAGGCCATCATGAAGAATACAAGGAGGAGCTTCCTTTCCATACCCCTCCACTGAAGAAGGCTGGAAGAAAGTTGCAGAGCAGGGTATCAGAAGTGGAACGTCCCCCACACCGTTGGAGCCATTAAATTGGCCAAGCCACATGCCTGCAATCTCCAAAACCAATTTCAACTCCAAGGCTTCTTCAAGCATCGTTCCTCTTTGCCATGGTCGATGCTGACTACAAGTTTCATACATTGCATGGCTTCATGCAACGGCGTCAGCTTCAGATGCCCACGGTATTACAACGCCAGTGTCCTCAAGGAGGCGGCTGGAACACAACCTCATCGTGGCTCCAAAAGATCCAAGACCCGCTGCCCAACGAAACACAAGATGTGCCCTACTTTTCATTCGTGGGGGATGACGCCCCTTCTCCCTCACAACCTACCTCATGAAGCCCCTGAATCTCCAGACACCTCACCCGTAAAGAGAGGATCTTCAACTACAGGCTGTCCAGAGGCAAGGCGGGTGGTGGGGACAACGCCTTTGGCATTCGCTTGCGCCAACAGGTTTCAGGTATTCTCACCACCATTGCAGCATCGCCAGAGCAACCGTGAGGAACATCATGGAAGCCTTGCTGGCATCCTGCACAACTCATGGCACCCTGACCCAGTGTTACAGAAGGCCTTGTGGACGTCAGCAGGGAATGGGGACATGGAGCCTGGCGGAATGGAGCAAAGGGACGAACCTGACTAGATCAGGATGTGCAAGGCCAGTGCCAACAGGTTGCCTTACCGTGGAAGGGAAGAAGCCAGCGCAACCTCCTGCAGACACTGGTGCAAACTCCCCAGCTGGAGCCAGTGGAGTGGCAGAAGGATGGTAGATGATATATGGATGTTCCTTCAGGCCTGTCTCATCAACATGGATGAGATTGCGGCCATGTATGTTGGGTGGCCTACAATTAACAGGCGCGTTTAATAAAGAGTTGTGTTGTGTTTGACTATGTGTGGATTGATATTACATTATTATTATAATAAAAGGGCCAAAGTGTGACTGCGGGAGGGTGGAACCATTACAGTCCCACTATGCTTGCACTGGATTTATCTACCCACAGCTTAATACCCATCCCATAAGGTATCCCTGCCCATCCACTGCATCTAACCATCCCACAAGCATTCAAGGCCTGAACCCATTTCTAAAAGTTTTCCACACAAGACTTTATTTAAAAAAGAAATGAAGCAAGTGTTGTGAATCAAAATAGACTTATTAACAAGAAGTCCATAAAACAAAAAATGATGTCTACTGCACTCCTCTTTTGGTCACTCAAGTCTCAGGGATGAAGGGTCCAGGTGCTGTGGAGGTGGCCTGTCGCATGGAGTGCTTGTGATACAGCTCTCCAAGAAGCAGAAGAGCACAGAATCGCCAGCCCCAGAAGAGCGAAGCCCTACTGCTGCACGAAGCCCCAGGAGTAACCAAGCAAAGTGAGGGCCGGGGCGGGAATGGTAGCCTGTCCTCTTTGCCAGGGCTGGCAGCAGATGGCTGAGGCTTGCTGTGCTTGCCGCAACTGGTTGTGGGGTTGCTGGCTGGCAAGGGAGGTCTGCAGGAACCAAGGCGCAGAAAGGCTGGCAGGGAGGCAGGGCACCACTGAGAAGGCTCGGCAGCCAAGGGCTGGAGGACAGTGCTGGCAGGCTGGCCACCAAGACAGGCACCAAGGCTTGGCAGGGAGGCAGGCACAAAGGCTTGCAGGAGACATGACACCAAGTAGCTGGCAGGAAGGCAGGCATGCACAGGCTGGGCGGGCAGACTGGCTGGCAGCAAGGCTGGCAGGGAAGGCTTGCGCAGCAAGGCTGGCAGTGCAGACCATGCAGGCAGGGCAGGTCAACGGCAGCCAATCCGTCCGGCAGCAGGGTCTTCCTCTGAATGGCGGACCTGCTTCAAAGCTGCTTCCGTTATATCCGCGGGGCTGATTGCAAAGCATCCCCCCCGCATGCCGCAATTACGCTCGTACAATCCATTAGGTCTTTCCGATTGTTAGCATCCGCTGTGCATTCTGCTCTTGCATCCGCTATTCCGTTCCGCGTCCGCTTTGCCTGCGGCCCCCCCGGAGCCTGCGGATTGCGCCATCCGCTCCGATCTGCCTTCCATCTGCTGGGCTCCATTCCGCATGCAGCTCATGTCATCCGCCCTGCATCCTCACTCCGGTTCTGTGTTATCCGCTCTGGTTAGTGCAATTTGCCCCTTTTTGAGAGCGGATAACAACGGATGGAACATTTTGCTCGTCCGCTGTGTCCTTTTTGCATCTGTTGGGCAGTGTGACATGGGCTTTAGGGTTGTGGCTCTTCATATAGAATTGAATAGACTAGAGTAGGGTAGAGTAGAATAGAGTAGAGTAGGGTAGGGTAGGGTAGGGTAGAGTAGAGCAGAGCAGAGCAGAGCAAAGTAAAGTAGAACAGAACAGAGCAGAACAGAATAGAATTTTTTATTGGCCAGCTGTGACTGACACAGCACTCTCATCCAAATCTGATTTGTTTCAAAAGACATGATTTCTTTGAGAAGCTTTCTTCCATTTCTTTACAAAGGTGTTTAACACCTTTTGTGCAGGTATCTGGATTAACCAGGGTGTATTAACTTTTTCTAAATCATGTCTTGTATGTAGGGTTCATTCTTCAGATTTTCTTCTTCCATAGTTCCTGGAGGTAGTAGAGATTTAAGAAGTTCTTATAAGTGTACAGTAGATTTTCTGAAAACTATCATTGCTTACTTGAGAAAACTGACATTCATCTAACTTGATGACAGTCTTCCAGATATCAAAGGCTGAATCCTCTAATCTGGATATCTCTGGCCCTCGGAGCTTTACTGCATTGGGATTATAATTTCTATTTCTATTATTTTTTCTGCTGTAGGTATCTTGGAAAGCTGGCATTGAGATAAATTTCAATATTCTTTCTGTTGCACTGGACAATCTGTATTAAAATTGTTTTCATTCACACAATAAAAACAAGCAGTGTCATCTATTGTTGACAAGAAGATGTTCTGGGTTGCCTAGATCAATGCTTCAAGTTGTTGGGTAATTTTTGAGAATTTTAGGGAGATTCCCAAGACTGGATTATTTTTATTTATTTATTTATTTTTAGATTATTCTTACTACCTCCTAAATGTTTCCATGCTTGCAAATCCACTTGGTTCATAGTTTCAGTTGCTTTTAGGTGCAAGAATCCATGAACCAAGGCTGCTCAAATGAGTAAAAGTTTGCTATCTCTACAAGAATCTGAGCTATTAATGGTCAAGGCAAATTAGTAGTAAATAAAAGTCAATGGAATTCAAGGAGAGCCTGACTTAGATATCTTGTGGCAACAAAGAGACTCACACATTTGACGCCCCCCCCCCCCCCCCCCCNNNNCCCCCCCCCCCCCCCAAGGCTCAGACTGATTGCTTTACCTTTTTTTTTTACATTTGCCTTGGCAATGGTTGGTAAATGTTTTGGTGGTGTCTTGCAAATCTAGAGGACCAGATCAAAGGAATGGCTCCACTTCTACAGTAGATGAAAGGGAACATTTCTAGTACGTAGAATGAGAAAACAAGGCACCTTAAGCTTGCAATTGTTGCAATAAAGACTGTTTCAAATAGAATGTCCCTATCTGATTTGATAGATGATTTTTTTTCCCCAAAGCCCTGAAGTTTCTTTTGCTTTCTTCTTCAATTAATCTAAAATGAAAGTTGACTTGGTTTTTAAAGAAAGGACAATTTTTGTATTCAGAACCTACCACGTCGGTGTGTATTTCTTTCAATACCCCAGTGGTTTGAGAACAGATATATTTCACGTGCTCTTCCTTAAATATTCCAACATCCTTATAAGCCCTTTCATATGAGATGAAAAAAGTTTTGTTATCAGTGGCTCTTGTGAAGATGGGAAGATGTTTTGCATCCACCAAGTGGGTTCTATTCTCCCTATTAACTGTGCAGTCTCTTATAGTAACTTCTATGTGCAACTCAATCATCCTTTCCTATATTATCTTTTATCTCTCCTTCAACATGGTTTCCTATTTCTTGTTAGAAACAGTTTCCAAAATATGTACATGCACGCATATGTACATGTATATATTTTGGAATCTGTTTCTAACAACTGTAGTATTTAATGTTTGGTGTTGTTTGCTAACTTTGGGTGTATATTTATTCCAAATCTTTTCATGTTCAGCTGAAAAGTACTCTTCAGTAATCTTATGAAGTATTCTCATAAGAAGTACTCTTCAATACTTTTATAAGAGTACTGGACTGTGTGTAGTGCATTCTTTTTGTTGTCATTGGAGTTATTGTAATGCTATTGTTATTATTGTCATTCTATTATTATTCATGGGAGTTAACTAATGGGAAAAAGAAAAATATACTACAAATCTATTGTCTGAACTTGGAATAGTGGAAAAAAACAAGAATTATGGAGATTGTCCTACTTTCCATTATTTTTTTATGTATAAAGCATTCAAACCATTTTGAGTTTTGTTGTCCTGCTTTGGGCAGTGGGTTGGACGAAATGTTTTTCAATTCTAGTTCATCCCTAATATATATATAATACAATGTGAAAACTTATTAATTATTAACTAAAAAGGGGTTCCTTGTTTTCTAGAAATGCAGTTGCAATGACTTTATAACATAGTTAGACAAGCTGGTTACTACAGACCCATTTCTTGGTACTCACCTGGTAGTTCCCTTATAACTTTTTAAAATATATATTAAAAAAAAGATCTTAGTATCAGGTTCCATTATCATAATTATTTCTAATAATGCCAACAACAACAAATAGTTGTGAAGAAATCAGTAAAAATATCAAACAACCTTTGACAATGTTGATTTACTGTCCATTTTTACTAAGGTTTTTTAAGTCATGCAGCATGAGAAATTCATTCATTCATTTGTTCCCATCAGGTACTAGTAAATTAAAGTATGTCATTTTTTTAGATCAAGGGTATTTAAAATTGTGGGAAATTATTTTGAACAAAAAAACATAAGCTAACAGTAAAAGCTTTAAAGAACTCTAGAATTAAAAGAAGATGTATTTAAATCTAATAAAAATTCATAGCCGTATTTAAAAAAGAAAATAAAAAATAAACAGAAGGTGGAATACATCCTTTCATATATGTTTTTTTGTTTTAATGAATCAATTAGGACTACCCTGGATAGTAAGTGCTATGGAGCACCAAAATGCTCTCACAAAACCAGATAGCTGACGTGCAATTTAAATACAGTTAAATATTGGACCCCGTTAAAATGATGCATTTGGTGAAAATGGCAGGCTATTCTGAACCCAATCAAATTTAGGGATATGAAAAGTAGTATTCCTGGAACAATGGCAGTATCATAATTCTTCCTCTGAAAACAAACAATAACAAAATGGATGTGCTCAGTGGTGTCTTCCAAACTGCTTTTTTAAACATCAATTTGCTAAAACAATGCTGCATTTCTGCAGTCAAGTTTGCATCACATTAATTTCACCAGAAATTAGGTTGCACTACTCAACTTCAGCTTCAGTTTTATTCAGGCAATATGTTAGCTAAGAAAACCTCCCTTTTTACAACCCTGTAATTCCTTAATTCGGGGTAGAGTTTGGATGACTGGATGGAACTGAGCATTTACTGGCCAGATGCCCTTCCTGATGCCACACAGAGTTCACTGGGGGTTTTTTTCTTTGCGCCCTAGGAGAGAAACATCTGCTGTTACCTAGCATTAAACTCTCAATCTTCCAAGAGGGAGGTGAGAGGCTTCACCACTAGACCACCATATCACTCAGGCAATAGATTAGATAAATCACACACACACACACACAAACACACACGCACGCACACACTTTTTGGTATTTCTTTCAGACATCAAGAATTGTATATATTTTCTCCATATGGTCCAGAATATGGACACAATAGAACATTGAACTCAAGGGCAAAGTCTTGTAACTTCTCTTTGTACATCAAACATGCTTGGGTTAGCCTGATAAACTATGCAGCTCCCCTTTTGAGGATTTTGGAAAGCTTTCCTTTAGTCCAAACCCTATAGGTTTTTCCAAGATTCAAGATTTACAATATCTCCTCCTTAAGTTCAATGTGTAAAACAACTTTCTATAAGAATAACCATGTGTAATATTTTACATGGGGACATCTTGAGTTTGAAGTCTTGATTTCACTTAAGTTTAGTATGAAAAGAGAGATCTCCTAATTTCCCATCTAGATTGAGATATATTCATCTAGATTCTAATTATTTACATCTATAAGTGTGTATATATTTATGTACGTTTCTACACACACACACGTACATTCACAGGTGTAAGAATCCTTTTGTCCTACAGATTTTAACTGCACTTCAGAATCAGCTGAGGAACAACCTTATACAAGGCTCTGCAAAGGGCCTCTGATCTTGGTTTTTTCCAGGATTGTTTGTAAAGCTTGAGAGGAGCTTCCAACCTTAATTCTCAGAAACATTTATTTCCATAGCCAATACCATTAGCTCTTTCTATTTATTTTACTGTACTGAGGAGGAGAGTCATTTTTTTTTTACCTCTGTTCAATTTGTATATCTCTCTTCCTAGCTGTAGAGCCAACAACATACAGTATTTAGAGACAGAAGCAAAGTGAAAGAAATATTGGAAATATTCACCTGAAAACATGTTTACGTGTAGGTTCATAGGTTCCATTTAAAGGTTTTGCTTGATAGGTATGTAAGGAAATTCAAAAAAAGAGAAGGTACTAGAATTCAAAATGGGAGAGAAGATCATCATTCTCCCATACAGCCAAAATTACTTTTAGATTTGGAGATACTTTGATCAAAAGACTTCAAATAAAGAAAATATTCCTTGATGTCTGTTTCATCCACAGTAGCATTCCTTTCAATATTTTTTCAGGGCAGGGCTCACAGGGTTTTGATACATTCCGAAAATGATTTTTCATGCGAGGCCCTTGTTAAATTATGCGGAAGATCTGAAAAATGAGGCTTCCCTGATTGTGACAAAGACATTTCAAACGTGCTTAAATTGCCTTATATCAACACAGAAGCTCATCATCATCAAAACCTGCAAAAATCCAACTTTTGTTTATCTCAACTGATTAATTTGTAACAGCCATATTTAGGTTTGAACTGGAGCCAAAGTGTATGAAAGAACTGATCACTGATAACAGGGCAACCTTTCTATTTTACCATGCAATAATAGGCAGAACACCCTTATTATCAAAATTTAGCATTTACTCAAGCTACTTTTGCTGCCAGCTTTTTGTTATTTTTCATCCCTTTGAACTCCACCTAAGGAATGTTATTCCTGGCTTATGCCTAATACATTTGGTAATTATTTTGCATTCAACGTAAAAAATATCTAAGTTACTACTTTAGTACTACCATCTGATATTTAACTTTTCTTTTTCCCTTGTAACAAAAATGTGGTAGACTAATAATTTAATCTGCTTCCCATACAACCAGTCCTTGTGAAACTTTCTCCTCTTACCTTTATTCATCTCTAATCCTCTCATCCCCAGTTTTTTCTTGCTAAGCTGGAAATGTGCTCTATTTCTAGTGGCAATTATTCACACTCCCTGATAACTTCCCTAACTTTATCGCATATTGGAAAAAAATATTTGCTACCCTTCTGTGTCTTCCGATTATTATCCCACATTTTCCATTCTTATCCGAAGCATTTCAAAAAGTAACAGTCTCTCTGTTATCTCTCCATGTCTCTTTCTGTCAATTTCCTAGACTCACTTCAGTTGAGTTCCTGTGCAGGACAGTTTACTAAGTCAACATTGGCTCATGGCATAAATAATCTGCTGGTGGTCCAAAGCAAGCCATCACTCTGCAGTATGCCAGAGTTATTTAAATTATCCAGGACATTTAATATCCTGGACCATCTAATACTATCTCTGTATTTCATCATACTTTTTCCTCTTATGTGGAATAGTATTTCCCACCCTTTCTCTTATTTATTAAATTTGTTTGATGCCCATCTTGCTGTTAGGTGACTCTGGATGGCTTACAATGTTAAAAGCAGTAAAACCATAAACATATATATCTCTAATAATAACAATACAAATTATAATTATAATTAAAAGATGGAATGTACAGGGGAGAGGTGGGATCTGCTGTTGATCCATCAAACACACCTCTAGTGTGATACTCCCAAACCCCAGGTCTTTGGGCTCTTGGGGAAGGTAAAGAGGAGCAGCACATCTCACTTTGGGTGGGTAGGGGGTGACCTGATAGCAGTGTTCCAATATTTAAGATGTTGTCACAAAGAAGAGGGAGGGTCAACTTATTTTCCAAAGGACAAGAAACAATCAATGGAAACTAATCAAGGAGAGAAGCAACCTAGAAGTAAGGAGAAATTTGCCAACAGTGAGAATAATTAATTTAGTGAAACGGCTTGTCTCCAGAAATTATGAGTGCTCTGTCTCAGGAGATTTTTAACAAGAGATTGGACTGAAATGATATAAGGTTTCCTGTTTGAGCAGCAGATTGAACTAGAACTCCAAGGTCCCTTCCAACTGTTATTCTTTAAGCCATAGGAAGAGTTGAATCTAGGTAACATGGTTTGGTTTCACTGAATTGTTTACCAATTTGAGGCTCTGCAACTATTGAAAGTTTTTATCCCTCCCATATTTCGAGGCTTGGCAATGATCCCTCCAGTTATTTCTTAACCTATTCATACAAATGCAAATAGATGGTAAGTTTTTTTTAAAAAAACTGTAAAGATGTACCAGCTCTGCCATCCTAGGATCTGAATAAAAATTAAGTAATTTGTTTAACAAAAATTAAAGATGACTGAAAGCTTTGATCTCTAAGCTAATTGTCTGAATATGCATAAATTTCATTAAGTTAAGATTTGACATGATTTAATCAGCCTAGAGTGACCCCTTATGGTAAAAGAATCAAGTGAGACTTGCTATAAAAGTTTGCAGGTATCAGAGAGGCCAAAGGGTGTCTTGCTGGCCTCAGAACTATTAATTAGTAACTAGGAAAGCAACACCACACAAAAATCACTCCTCCGGTATTTATCTCTAGAGGTTGCTGCTAGACTGCCTCATTATCATCTGGATGGAAAACAGCTCTCTTTCCTGGGAGCTCTCTACAACAGCCTTATTGATTAGGTTCCCACAGTGCTAAATCATCCTGCAGCTTTCATTGCATTCTGTCTGCTTCCTCACCCCTGAATAATAAAACCATCAAAGGCTTACTGAAATGTGAGGCAAGGCAGATTTTGGTAAACACCATAACATAATGCAGATTCTATTTGTACAAGGATCTCAAAGCCAAAAGCATTTCATATGCCAAAATTGCATTTTTGAAAAAACAAAGTTCTAACTTTTATTTAATCTTTCTTCTTGCTGCACTCCCTTTTGAACTCTCTGCCAAAAATATCAGAAATTGTCAGATGGATGGATGTAGGGAGGGAGGAAGGAAGGAAGGAAGGAAGGAAGGAAGGAAGGAAGGAAGGAAGGAAGGAAGGAAGGAGGAAGGAAGGAAGGAAGGAGCTAATTTAAGATGATCTCATAGAAATCTTTCTCCAATTTAAAATTTATCAAAAAACAAAGAACTTTCTGTCTGGTGACAAATACATAAAAGGGAAAGAATTATGTACCTATTTCATTTAGTAATGCAGTTAAAACCATTATTTTTTGCTGAATCTTTGCTGCAGTTAGTGGAGCCTGACAACCATGGTAACTTTCCTGATACTGATATTGGAAGAAATATCCTTCTGGGTTCAGTTCCAAGTGGGGGAAAAGACACTGGAAACACAGAAACCGCTTAGAAAGATGGATGAACAGGATGGGTCATTATTCATCATTATTGATGAACAGGATGGGTTCCTGGGAAGAAAAGGGAAGGAAATGCTGAGAGTGCCTGGGTTTTAAGCCCTCTTTGGGCTTTGAGCTTCCTGGAGCTCAGGAAGAGTATTCTGATTGGTTGCTGTCAGAGGTCATAGCTAGCTTTGTAGGTTGTCTGTGTGCTAAGTTTGGCTGAAACTTGGTGGGTGGTGCAATGAAGAGCAATTCAATGGTTCTGCCTAAAGAAGATAGATCTTTGTTATGTAGAATAGTCTTCCCCAGGCCTTAATGGCCCATTAACAAAGATGGGAGGGCTGAGTTTCCACTTTCTTTTAGGGAAAATATTCTGGCTTTTTAGTATATCCTAAAATATTTCATTTTTCTAGGAGAGGGGTGGGTTTTAACTTCCAACAATACCCAAAGACATTTTAAAAAGAATATTAGTCCAGCTACTGTGTCAGCAGTAATATCTGCTTCTACGGGATGACTATGTCCAAACCGTGGATTATACTATAAAGTACAGTATTTATAATACTATACTTTATAATTTATAATATAAATATATAATATAGATTATATTTATATTATATAAATAATATAAATTTATAATATAAAATATTGTTTATATTCATTGTGCTGAAATAGAAATTACTTCTTTTAAATATTTTCTTGCTTCTTCTTTATCTTTTCTTTTTCTTTCCTTGTAACTTTTATCTCCTCCCCCACCTTTTTTCATTCTGAATAATTTTTTTCTCATAAAGTAAAATAAACAACTCTAAACAATTTTATTGGACAGCCTTCAGCTATTCCAAAGTTTCGCGCTGTTGAGGGTTGGATCCCCTTTTGCCTCTATGAATCTGTCTGATGTGAGGTCAAATAGTAAGAGCTAGATGAAACAGATCTCTACATATGCTGGCCTTTTGTTGTTACATCTTGCCTATTGCTAATTAAATAAGTCATTGTGCTGAAAGACTTATCCACACAGCCTTCCTGTCCTAGCAGAGAATGGGCCATGACCACTTATTAGATGATGACATTATTATATTAGCATTATATTAGGACAGGTAATTATATTAGCAACATTATATTATATTAGGACAGGTATATATTATGATATAATTTTAATTACATAATATTATACAACTATATGTATTATATAGTTGTACATATAATATATATACTATATAGTATATATAATTATATATACTATATAGTATATATTAATATATATACTGTATAGTATATATAATATATATACTGTATAGTATATATAATATATATACTATATAATATATATTATATAATATTATAACTACTATATGTATAATTATATAATTATATTATATAATATTCCTATAATAGGTATATTATACCTAATATAATATTATAACAACATTATATTATATGAGGACAGGTATATATTAGCAACATTATATTAGGAGCAGGTATATTTGCCTTGACTGTCACACGTATATATTTGCCTACATTCATGATTAAATACATTTGTTTAAAGCCCTAGTGGGTGGCCATTTTTGTCTTTTAGTACCCCCAAGAGACACCCAAAGTATTGAAGTATCATTGCTACATTCATTGGACTGCAAGAGACCTAAAGATAGAAAGATGTTCCTCTAAAAAGCTGGACAATTTTTGAAGCAATAAGGAAGTTATCCAAGGAAGAGAAATGTCTGTCCAGAAGTGAACTCTAAAATGTAGCCCTGTATTATAGAAGATGATGGTTGTCATGTTGCTTCAGAACCTTACAGTTTACTTGGCAACATTTTTGGGAGTGGTTTGCTATTTTGCCTTTTTCAAAGGGACTAAGAGAGAGGGACTGGCCCAAAGTCACCCAGCTGGCTTTGGGCCTAAGGGAGCAGCATCTAATTGAATTTGGCTTTGATCTCCAAAAACAGCATAGCCAAGTTATGCCTGGCTAGTCATTGGACAGGTGATTATTGCCTGGTCAGACAGCTGTACTGATCCGATCATACGGACTTTTTGTAGTGAAACATCAGAAAAACAACAGAAAGCAAATAGCAAACTATAAAATGTACCAATACGGTTAGCAGGGGCTGTACTAGACATGTGGCATCTATGCTTGGGTCAGCCCATAAGTGATCTGGGCTGATATTGAAAAAAAAATGATCTTCTTAGTCCTTGGAGGGGAAGCCACAATAATTTCTAGACTAGGAAGTTGAAAACACATCCTAGAAAACACATTCTAGTGTTAGTACAACTTTATAAGGTGCTGGTGGTAAGACCACACTTGTAATACTGCATCCAGTTTGATCACCATAATATAAAAAAAGATGTGGAGACTCCAGAAAGAGTGCAGAGAAGAGCAACAAAGTTGGTTAGGGAGTTGGACTAGAAGACCTCAAAAGTCTTGCTTTGTTCTGTTTCTTAGTTTTTGACAGTCTATTTCCCCGTTTTTCTTTAACTTCTTGGATTGCATTCCACAATTACTTTGGCACCCTTTCAGAGAGATTCAAGACTTAAATCAATTCCTGATATTCTCCTTGAAGATTGTGGGTATGTGCTCAAGCTTCTTTTGTGAATACTGGTTAGCTATTCTGGAAACTGCACAAGAGCAGTTTGTGATTTATTCCACTGTCAGCTCCAAGCAATATTTTTGTGATTAAAACTGAGCTGTTCTACCTCTTTATACCAATAATATAGACAATCTGATATTTATGTCCTGCATCTGATGATGTACATGTTTATAGCACCATTTTCTCTTTTTTGGAAGACTGTGCTAACAATGAAGAATTTACAGATAGTTCTTGACTTATGACTGATCATTTAATGACCATTTGAAATTACAATGGGGCTCCCCAGTGCTACTTAGGATGCATTTGGAATTACAACAGCCATATCACCTCCCTGTGGTCATATCATCACATTTTGTGCTTGGTAACTGTCTGATTTTTATGGCCGTTTGCAGTATCCTGTGATCATGTGACCGCAATTTGTGACATCTCCAATGGAAATCCCAGTCCACTGCAATTCACTGATGTTTGAAATTTCAGTATGTAACTGATGTATTTATTCTTTTCCATGTTCGTATTTCTTATGTTCCATGTTCCCACTGTAATTCAATTTTTGCAGTTTTGGACTTTTTGTTGGATAGCAACATTGTCAATTAAGCATTCCAGAAGCCTTTAATCTAGCTACATCATAAAGGCAATTACTACAGTATATACAAATAAAAATTCTGGACTGGGTTTACTTCTGCCTTTTAGCATACAAGATGAATGGATTCCTTTGTTATTGTCATTAAAGTGACCATCTTCTTTCCCCATCTTCTACACTGATGTTACCCAATATAGGTGACCACTTGTTTTAACTCTACAGCTGGGAAAACCTTCATGCCTGCAATTATACACCCTTGCCAACCATTCACAGTGGGTTTTTTTGCTTCTCCCATGACAATTCCTGCCTGTCCCTACCATGAGAAGGCAACATAATAGTACCTGAGGAATTGATCAAGGTGAGGGCATCAAAAAGGCCATAATGCTGTTAAGTGAACCCAGAAGTATATGAAAGGAGGCTCAAAAAAGTTAAGAACCTGGCTGTGATCATGCAATCAAAGTCATTTTTAACCACATTTTAACTACTTTTTAATACACATTTACAATCAAAAGAAAAATCAATCACAGGCTCTCACAGAGAGATGGAACAACTTATATCTGTGTAAATTTCCACCTTTTTCTCCCTTACCCTTCCATTCTCTTGCTTTGCAGGATTGTGAGCCAGAAAATTTGTGAAGAACTAGAAGTCTCCAGCTGTAAGAGTATGTGTGAAGAAATGGGCTCTTGATTTCTTGATGCCTGAAGGCTTATGTGGAAAGGGGACTAGTTGGTTATATTTTGTTTTATTTCCCAGCCAGAGAAGAATAAATTGTTGGATAGTAAAAGTGATGTAGATAGTAAAACTGTTTTAACTGAAGAGAAGAATTTATCTTATATACTTGCATATAAGCCGACTTTAGAAAGCTTTTTTTTTTCCCCAAATTTGGGGGTTGGCTTATACGCGAATAAATCTGGCTACCCGACTTCGTGCGATGAGAGCCAAGACTCTCATCGCCTTCGCCGGGCAGCGGCTTCGCGCAATGAGAGCCAAGACTCTCATCGCCTTCGTGGGCAGCGGCTTCGCGCAATGAGAGTCTTGGCTCTCATCGCCTTCGCCGGTCGCTGCCCGACTTCGCGCGATGAGAGCCAAGACTCTCATTGCACGAAGCCGCTGCCCGCGAAGGCGATGAGAGTCTTGGCTCTCATCGCATGAAGTTGGGCAGCCAGATTTATTCGCGTATCAGCCGACCCCCAAATTTGGGGGAAAAAAAAGCGTTCACCATGGTATTTGGGGGTTGGCTTATATGCGAGTTTTTTCAAAAATCCTCATTTTGGGGCAGTTTTTAAAGGGTCGGCTTATATGCGAGATCGGCTTATATGCGAGTATATACGGTAGTTCTGTTCCTATTTGGAAACTGGACATTTTGCTCGAGACTTTTGCTCAAAATTGAAAGTAACTTTAAAAAGTTTGATTTTAGGTTTTGAGGATTGGTATGATTTTGTTACTGTAGAAATACCTTGAAATGTTGTGAAATGTAAAGGAAAAGGTTGAGATTGTATATTTTTTTATTTTATTGAACTGAAAAAAAGTTGGAAATCACCACCTGTTTCTCTCTCCCTCCCTCTCTTTCTTTGCACCTTTCTCTTCCTTTCTGTTAGCTTTCTAACTTTATTTTTTTCTGTATTTTATTTTATAATACAACTTAATAAAAATTGCATGTATAAAAAGAGAAGTGGATTCTTTATATAATCCTTGTCCTAGCATCCAAAACAAATTTCTGAATAAACTGGTCTTTTCTATCAACTTTTACCAGACAATTGTGTTATTTTTAAATGCACCGACGGATAATGGGTATGTATTTTTTAAAAATCCCTTAATGTGGCAAAAACAGAGTAACTTTTAGTTTAGATAATAAATACTACAATTGTCTCTTTTTGTAATTGTGTTTTTTTTCCTACTATTACAAATGGCCTTATGATAATAGTTATGGTATATGAAATGATGTGAGCGCTCTTAAAAATTCCTAGCGAAAGACTGCAGTCTCCATGGGTGGTAACTGTTAGAATTACTTTAAACCACTACCTGTCTTCCATTACAATAGAAAAGGCCTTTAATCAATATATTTTTTTCCCCCAAAAGATCAACTTCCCCCACTTTTTTTTTTTTTTTTT
>BHFT01055745.1:0-10280 GCA_004320025.1 Laticauda laticaudata | reverse complement strand
ACTTTTGAGAGCGGATAACAATGGATGGAACATTTTCTCATCCGCTGTGTCCTTTTTACATACGTTTTCCATCCGTCGGCCTATGTGACAGACCCTTTAGGATGGCTGCAAAATTGCCCAACTATCATTATATTATTAACAATGTTACATTAAATTATTGTATATATTTACGAGCTCAATACCCATGCTTCGATACAAAACTATGTGGTTGGGCTTAGTTTTCGGGGAGGAAAATAAGGAGGAGGGGAATTCTGGCTCTGCCTACCAGCATCCATCGGTATTCATCTGGCTAGTATCCTGTCAGTGTGTGAGAGAGTTGAGGGTTGTTTGGAAACTAAAACAGTATTTGCTGTATGAACAAGGAGACAGCAAGAACTTGGGCGTGGCTTAGCACAACCATTCTGTACTAAAGCTGGTTGCTGCTGTGAAAGTAAAACTGAAACTGAAACTCCTCTCATCTGCTTGTGTTTTGCATTTGGAACAGATTTCTTTTCAGGTTGGGAGGGGGAGTAGAGCTCCTTAGCATCAGAGCATATTAATAATAATATAGGAAATACTATTGCTTTGATAGTCATTTCAAAAAATTATTTCTTAGCGAGCACCTAGAAGCCAAGAGAAACATATGTGCCAAATTTCAAGTTTGTAGGCTTTACAGTTCTGGAGATTTTGTGATGAAAGTGTGAGTGGTATTTCGTTTTTATATATACGGATTAAAAAATAGTTTGGTACACACACACACACACACACACATGTTTATGGCAGGTATGTGTAAAAGATATGAATGGACCGATATGAAAGGTAGAGTTCCGAAGACCCATTTAAAGTAAAACAAATAGGTAGAAGGAATTTATTCCAAAAGATTTTAATTTATGCACTGTGTGGAAGAATAAAAAAATGAGGACTTTATAGAATGATTTTCAAACCAAGATATGGTTGTTAAAACATGAAATAGTTTTCAAAGCAAGTTATGGGTTCCTCTATGAACTAGATGACACAATGACATTGAAGACCAAAATTCCTAGGAGACCTGAGAGGAACACAAAGCTGGGACTGACCAAACCTTGTTGGAAAATGTAAATGTGACGTTTTGGACAGATGGTACAGAATGAGGTCCCAAGGGTGTTTTTTCAAGAAGTAAATTGACTTCCTTGTTTTTCTTTGAAGACATTTTGCTTCTCATCCAAGAAGCTTCTTCAGCTGATAGCATAAAGTGTAGCTCTACAGACTTGGTTTCTCTTCCAGAAAAATTGAGGCTTGAAAGCAACCATACATGGCACCTCATTCTGTATCAGCTGGATGGCTGAGAATCTCCCTAGACATACAGAATGAAGTGCCATGTATGATTGCTATCAAGCCTCAATTTTTCTGGAACTGAAGTCTGTTGAGCTACACTTTTTTTTAGTATCAATACTTGGTTGTGTTTGTGAAGCTATTAGTTCAGAACTTTAACAATAAGAGTTGCATTGTAAATCTACTTTTCTTTCTGTATGTTCTGAGTTGCTGTCTAAACAAGAAATAGCAGCACTGGAGGTAACATTAAGGCATTATTTAATATAGAATATATTTATATATTACAATTACTAAACTTACAGAATTTATCACTTAACAACCATTTGTTCAATGACCGTTTCAAGTTACAATTGCATGCTTTCGAACTGCTAGGTTGACAAGAGGTAGGGCGAGGATGAAAGCTCACTCCATCACACAATGCTCAAGTCTTGAATCTGGACTATCGGCTTTCCAACCAAGAAGCCCAGTATCTTAACCACTGACCCATTGAGCCACTCCTTTTTATATATTTTCCTTTCAAATCCTAATCCTCTGGTAGAAACAAGTGGTCCAAACAGGATTAAACCCAGCCTTAGGTTAGGTAAAAGAATATTTTCATGGCCAGTTTCCAATTTTCATATTTATTTTAAGATATGAGCAGAAGGAAATCTAGAAATGTTGGATTGCCTTTAAGATAAAACCCAGAATTAATCAGCTATATTTTTAATCTTTGGAATCTAAATTTGACAAATATCTCTTCAAAGCAGGTAAAATGCAAGGGATATCTAGATTTTTTTAAAAAAAAAGTATGATTCCATTTTGATTCTTCATCAGCCATTCAAAGACTCAATAAGATTGCACAGACAAAACTAGTGCCAGTTCCCATGGTTGAAGTGGAAATTTCCTGATGATTCACTAGGCCAACCTTATCTGTTAATATTCCAAAAGACACCTTACTATGAGATAATGCCTGGGGGTGGGAGAATTAACACTTTTTATGAGGGTAAGGTCCCCAGAACCCACTTGTTTTCAGAAGGAAATGAAATATCATTTTGATTCTTAAGTTTTTTCTACATTCCTGAAGTTTACAAATCCAAAGTGGTGTCTGTGCAGTTAAGGAAGTATATGAATCAACTCTTGGGTATGTAATGCAGCAAAGTCTTTAAAGAGAAAGACAAAGTACTGCAGTATTCTGAGCTGAACACGAAGATAATGAATAAACAGTCTGAATGAACAATGCTGAATTTTGTTATTTCAAAGCTTAATAATACTTGTATGAAGCAATCTGGTGATACTTTAGCCAATTTCAAGACGGTTTACTGTCAAAAGCAATATGTTTACTTTGCATATTTCCACATTCTTTTATAAAACCTGCATATATTCCATCTTTGGCAATTGGAAAGAAATTTATCAATTCATTTTATTTTGTTGCCTATGGCTGATACAAATCCTACATTCAAACTCCAGGAAAATTTAGATAGCAGCTGTGATCACATGCATGAGTTTTCACTACTAAAGCAAAGCTAGCCAATCATAAGCAATTCAACAGTAATAGCACTGAAAGAAGAAGACAAGATCAAAGATGGTGAGACGTATGGCTAGAAATCCATTAAAGGAAGCTATATCAAAGCTGTTAACCTTGAGTGATAATGTGTGAGAAGCAACTGGTTGGAAAGAGACAACTGCTGGCAGCATAAGCTAACTTATATATGTCATTTCATCACCAGTGTATTCTTTAGTTCTGGCAAAATACTAGAATAGATAGACTAGACTTAGACTTAGATTTGAGAAGAGAAGAGAATATTCTTTATTGGCCAAGTGGAATGGACACACACAGAATTTGTCTCAAGTGCATTAGCTCTCAATCAAACAACAAAATGATAATTCATAGACCATAAATCATAGTTACAAACATTAATCATAAGATACAAACAAGAAGTGATAAATCATAAGATACCAATAGGAGAAGGTAGTAGGAAACAAGAGAAAGTGAGAAAGGATGAGAAATGAAAAGATGGAAAAGATGAGAAGGATAATAGCAATACAACCTACTGCATGTAGATAAAAATCATTAAGTCTAAGACAGTGCTGTGAGAATTACACTGTACTGTGGGAATTAATAATAAATGGACTACCTATTATCACGATGTTTCAGGGGTGAGTAAATCAAAGCAACCATGACATGACTTCTGAAAGTACAGCCAAGCATAGTACTTCAAGAAAAGATGTTTCTGTGTGTGTCTGTGTGTTTTGCCCATTGCTCAGAAATAGATACTGTGGAAGAGTCCTATAAGCTCACTATGGTGCAAGACCATCTTGTATTGGAATAATATGGACTCAATAATATTAGAATTATATCGTCTTAAGAATGTGGTCTTCTATAATACAGATAGTACATGTAGATAATACAGATGGAAGGGATGATAGAATTCAGTTGTTTCTTTCTTCAGCAACTGTGACCTTGACTCTTTTGCCAAAATAATAATGCGATTGCATATCATCCTTACTGAGCAGCAATAGCCAAGATTATCAAGAGGTCCTACTTCAATGTTGTTTGCGTTATTCCATTTCTCAGAATAATGCTTCTCTTTCTCCAGAATATATTTGTCATGGCAGAGACAGACAGATCTCCCAAAATTTCCCTTGATGCATTTCTATAGAAAGACTCCAAGTCACACTCAACTACAAGTGACTGCATGGACATATCCATGTGGTTTCCTTGGCAACAGGACAAAAATGGTTTGCCAGTGCCTTTTTTCATAGTGGTATCCTACTGTATCAAGCCAGGAAAAAGAAACCATCCAGATGACTGTAGCACCCAATGGTTAATAATCTTAATTGTGTAGAATGTGTCCTAAATTGCTCTCTTGCTCAGCGCTGCAGATTCCCATTCAAGTCAAGGGATTCCAAGTGACCATCATATTAAAATAAGAAGCAAAGTAGTTTTTTTTACTGATATCCCAGTCTACAAAGGAGGAACCAATATAGTATGTTTGGGCCCAAAAGGGTGCTTTGTCAGTTCACTGAGCACAGGAATCTCTTACCTATGGGAATTCTTCAGTCATCCAGGTCATGCTGTCCCAAAAATGCTTTTTTCAAGAGGCAAAATTGAAATTTGACTTTCTTGGTTTCTAGACAGTCCAGTTGCCTCTTGAAAAAGCATCTTTGGTGCTTTTGCATTGTTTTGGAGTGGCCAAGACACATAATTGCTCACTGATAGTAAGAATAAAAAGTAATGGGAGGAAGGTAGGGGTGTGGATCCTCCAATTCGTTTTAGTTTTCTCTCATTATAATAAGGTTTAGTAACAGGTTTGAAGTTTATTTAGATATCTATGGCATGTACTAATTTTATTGTGATCCTGACAAGCTTAGGAGACTTGAACCTGAGTCCTTGATATAATTTGTCAATTTTTGTCTCTTTAGCTTGGCATTTTGTAGCCCAAATATGCCCACCCACTTTCTGGAGAGCTTAAGTGGCCTTTCTGCTAAAGAGTTTCACTTTACAAGCGAGAGTTGGTTGCTGATAGTTATCATTGCATTTTAACTATTTTAATTCCTCAAGGTGCTCTGGCACCCTGCCTGATTTGTAACTCCAGCTTGCAGGTATTTTGAATCTAATGATTGGTATTTTGGCAGCTTTTTGCAAGCAAATAAGCTTTTTGCAAGCAAAGAAGTATTTTTGTACAGGTAATCCTTGACTTACAACAGGTCATTTAGTGACCATTCAAAGTTACAGTGGCACTGAAAAAAGTGACTTAGGACCATTTTTCACACTTACCACTGTTACAGCATCCCCACGGTCATGAGAGGCCAAGCAAGGAGAAGCGCCCCTCGACATGAGTGACATCAAGTTGGCCACACTCCCAACACAGTATGTTAATAATTTACTTGCATTTACCTCAAAACCAGCTACTTCCCCTTCCCAATGTTGGGATTTAGGTTTCCTTCCAGCTGAACTTTTAATCCCAAATGGCATATAGCCCCAGGTATTAGTTGACTTTTGTGTGACACTATCTTCTGAGAAATCCCTCACACTCTGCCAGCAAATATGATCCGGATTTGTTTGTTTGTTTTGAAATTAGTCAAGGTCATTGCATGGTGACATCTAGCTTGGCCAATCTTTCTGTACCCATCTTGATGCCAAGATTACAAAAAAGCATAGAGCCCCTTTAATACATCCTGAAGCCTTTTCCATGAGAAGTAGAAACTAATCATTTGTTCTGCCACTTTCCTACTGATATCTGCTGGTGTCCATTTTACAAGCAGCTTTCCTAGCTCAGTACCATGTTACTGTATTTATCTTCCAAATGTTAATTGCCATTCCATAGTTCAGGCTTCTGTTATGCACAGCAGTAAGCATGTTCTAAAGAGCCCTGCAAGATACAATGTCATTTGCACCTGTTATGTGGTTTGATCTATGTGAGGAAGATCACATGCTCTGCTCAAAGCCCTGCATGCCTTACCTTAAGCCATATCTGGGTTAAGATTATACTTAGATTCAGAGATAGCATTTAGCAGGTTCTGACCAGTTCTGGAGAACCGGTAGCGGAAATTTTGAGTAGTTCAGAGAACCAGCAAATACCACCTCTGACTGGAGATTTTACAATATCCTTCCCCTGCCACCAAGCCATTCCCACAGAAACAGTAGTAAAAAAATTTGAATCCCACCACTGGTTACATTGTACATATTTCAGATGAATCCTGGCCATATATTGATCAATATGAGTTCCGTGATTTGTCTCCTTACTACATGCTAAATAAGTGAGAGGCAGAATTTAAAATGTGTTGAGCCGAGAGACTCTGGGGTCTGCAACATACATGTTTGGAGGCCACATGCAGGTCATGGTTTACCTCATCTTGATTTAAAAGCTTATTTCTAGTTAGTGCAAGCAATTGAGAAAACAAGAGGTTCCTAAAAACCTATCTTTCAACATGTTTATGTCAGTTCTTCAAAGTAGACCAGACATGAACACCAAAATCATGAATCCTAAAACCATTTTTATTATAGAGATATGGTATCAGAATTTTGCAACTCTTGTGCTTTTATCCTCTCCAACTTTATCCTAGAGCACCAGTGGTGGGCTGCTTCTAGTGAACCGGTATTTCCGGTGAGCAGTTGGCCCCACCTACTCGCCCCTACCCTTTCCTGTCCTATATTTCCCCGTTTTTTAGCTCAGATGATTCGCACGGCATAGCGGATTGCCTCAGCTGTTTTATTCACCAGTGCTGACACAGAAGGTAGGTTTTTGAAGCTTAAAATGGGCAGTTTCCCTATTCTTTTATTATAATATAATCTTTTATTATAATTTATAATGTGTATGCATGAGGAGAAAGAGCAGTGCCTCTGGAAGGAAAGACTAAAAAATGCACTTTTGTGTGAGAGTAAGGTTACTTTCCTTTCCTGTCCTTGGTGAAAAAGGAACAATGTTTATATGAGTAGTGTTTTACTCAACCTCCTGTGCTCTACAGCCTCGCCACTCTGTAGCAGAAGCAAAAGTGTGGTATCACAATTATAGATCTGGGTTCATGATGTTCAATGGAACTGTTTTTTCTTGTTACCTTGGGGCAGAGTTTGCACTTTTGTTGAATTAATCCCATTTCCTGGATTTCCACAACATATTTAAGCATAAAGTAACCAGATTAAAAGTATGGCACATGTTCACATTCTTTAAATGTTAAATTAAGATGATATCTGAGAAACTTTAGGATACTAATTAAGTCTTCCTTAGCCAAATCTTTACTTTTGTTTTCTGCTCTGTTTGAGTATCACCATATGATGATGCATATTCTTCTGCCCAAGTATATGTTTAAGAAACAGCTGATATAAAGATGGCATCAAATTATAGATCCTATGGATGCTTGCTTATAAGCCAAATGCCATAAGCCAAATATTGATGTTGAAACTGTACCTCCCCAGATCAAATTCTGTGTCTGAAGGAGGACTAGAACTTGGATATTCCAGCTCCTTGTTAATCACTATATTACACAGGCTGCCTTTGCAGGAAAGGCTAAGGACACTGAACTCTTTTACAAGAATTATACAAGCAAAACATTGCCTGTTTTTACTTCATTTCAACAATAAAAGGATAGATCCTTTATAAACATATTGAACACATTTAGCTACGCTTTGTATAACAAATGAAGCAGTGGTGGGATTCAAAAATTTTTGTTACAGGTTCTATGGGCATGGCGTGGTGGGCATGGCAGGGGAAGGACACTGTAAAATCCCCATTTCCACCTCACTCCAGGGGGAGGTTAATGCAAAATCCCCATTCCCTCCCCCACCCCACTAACCTGCTTTATAGCTCTGTTCTCCTGTGCTGGGACTTGGGAGGCAGAGAAGAAATGGGGGTGGGACCCATCAGAGGTGGTCTTTGCCTGTTCTATGAACTACTCAAAATTTACGTTACCGGTTCTCCAGAACTGGTCAGAACCTGCTGAATACCACCTCTGAAATGAAGGCAAATATGTGTGTCCCAGGATAATGTTGCAGGATCTCTGGCCCAGGTGACCAACCTAGATTGGATCCTGCAACCCAGGATTTTGTCAGCAAAGGTTTTAAGAGAGATCAGATATTTGTCCATTAATTCAACTACTCTCAAAGCAAGCAATAAAATCTTTTTCCCAGGGAAGAATTCTTAGCCAAAAAGATCTTTTTTTTTCTTTTCTGTCCTCTTTAAGGACTTTAACTAAGTAACTTTAAGTAGAAAAGGATCTGCTTGCTTTGATAAAGAATTGTGTATGCAGGCTGCAGATTGCTTACCGATGGTGATCAGATCTTATGCTGGAAGGTTGGGTTTAACATTTGAAAGCTGTCTGAGATCCTAAAATTGTAAGGCATATGCATGGGAGGTTCAGTTAACTCTGACATATTTATTACCAAGTACAGAACTGCATTTTCAGAATATTTTTAGATATACTATACACTAAAAAAATCCAATGGAAGTAAAATTAGTCCAGAAAACTTAATTTTGGCACTTATTTTCATATATATATAGTATTCAGCTTTGTTCGGGTATTTTCCCACGTCATTATAGTTGTGCTTTTAAAGTTGCAGCTACGTTTCGGCAGAATCTCATCTGACATCATCAGGCTTCTGTATTGTCACAGACGAACACAATACAGAAGCCTGATGATGGCAGATAAGATTCTGCTGAAAAGTTGCTACAACTTTAAAAGCTCAACTATAATGACGTGGGAAAAATACGCCCGAACCAAAGCCTGAATACCATGAGTGTAAGTACCACCCACAAAAACTTAAGAAAAAAATAATATAGATATATATATTACATACATACATACATACATATACATCAACATACATACATACATATATATATATATATATATAATATCATATATAGTATAAATATATATATATATATTATATATTAAACAAACCTACCCAGCCCCATGCTGAGAAACACCACAGCTTCATATGTACAAAACTCAATACCATCTTCTTTAGAAATGATCAAAGATCTACACGCTGGGAACAAGAAGATCTGCTTATAAGTTTCCGACGTTGGTTTCACTATTCCACTCATTAGTCCCGACAAAAAACTCTTGAAATCCATCAAAAATAAATACAGACGCAGAGCTAAAGACCTCATGGAACTAACAGAACACTGCCTAACCAACCACATCAATTTCATAAACCAAAACGGGACCAAAATACAAGCAACACTTGAAGGAGCCCCCTATTGGGATCACCCACTGTCACCCCGTCCATTGCAAAACCTGTTCATGGGAAGAATTCGAATCCCAGAGCCCCTGGCTAATGCCACCACAAACCCGCAAACCTATGGCTAAGATACATCTCCGATGACACATTGTGATTTGGCCCCATGGAAAAAAGAAAACCTAAAAACAATTCTCCCTACCCACCAACCTAAACAAACACCACACCCCAAAATTCAAGTTCCAAACCATGGAAAACCGCGGAAAATAAAACAAACAACTACCATTCCTAGATGGACTAAATACTACAAAAGAAACAGAGGCACACCTGGGGGTACACACCATATACCCAAAGAAAACATACACACCACCAACCGCTACGCCCTCAACGTGCCCAATCGCCACCACCACCGCGCCAGCACAGAGATAAATTCCCGTGGCGAAAAACAGCTAATTAACCCAGAACGCAAATGCCCTGGTCGACAAGACACATATAAAAAACTGTAAACTATGCACCCTAGAATAAGTATTGACAAGCCAATGGCCTTTCCCACAAAAAAACAAAATCACCAAACTTGATCCACAAAAACACACCAAGCCATAACAGAGACCTAGAAGAAACAACAGAACCTATGGAACAGCTGTCTTGCCCTAACATAAGAGGTCACACAGATTAAAAATCAAGTAAAGATAGCTACACAAGGCATCACATCAATGACTCGCCTTCAAAACAGACAAAAAAAAATAGCAGCCATCTTTAGAAACCTCAAAGACAAAATTACGTGGAAAAACCAAGGCATATACGAAGGTTCCTGGTGCATCATGCCAGGGCCACATACACTTGCGACAGACCCAATAGAAAGAATAAAAGTACCCACACCTACGATTATGACACAAAAAATGCCGATAAAAAGCTGGAACAACAACCCTCCCTCACTAAGTCCAACCAGCATGAAAACCCACGAGGTCACAAACATCAACTCAAAGGGCACTAAAACCCAAGCCACTATAGAAAACCCCAACCATAGAATCTCAGAGAAGCCCATAGAGATTGAAAAAAGACCTGAAGCATGAACAGAGAGAGGATTATAGGCAAGACCTGTGCAATCATTTGGAAGCCTTGCACTCTCAAATAGAAAGATTCTCCACACCACAAACCAGGGGCAAACACCTGGCAGCAAAACAAGACTCCCTCTGATGCCGTCCAACTCGAACACCCCCCCACCAGGCACGCCCAGGTGAAACCTAGTTCCTAATGGATAGCAGCTGTCCTTTCACATACAGTTATTCCTGAAAGCCAAGCTGCATCTGAAAGCCTCAATACAGGAACA
>BHFT01055744.1:0-21677 GCA_004320025.1 Laticauda laticaudata | reverse complement strand
AATAAAAGAGTTGTTGTTGGAACCCGGTCTCGTGCAACTTATTTCCGGATGGAACAGTACTTACAGTGAGATTATTATATATACAAAGATGGAAAGATTCTGAAATACCTCCAATGGAGGAATGATTGGTGAAGATGCCATAATTGGCAAATTGACCTGCTTGATCAGAGAAAAAACAATAAGTACTTTTGTCAGTGACTGGAAACCCTTTATGAACTTTTTGCTGAAAATAGAAAAAAGTGAACTTATGATGTATAGTTTGATAATTAGAAAGGGTATATTATAGAGAAGGGGGCTATGATGTTACATTAGAAAGGGAGGATAAAATACAAATGCATTTATAACTGATATAAAGAAGATCAAAAGCCATTTGTTTATATTTTTGCTATTATTTCTTTTTTCCTTTTTCTTTTCTACTATTTATTCACTACTTTTTAAAACTTTTCTTTATTTTCTTTTAAGTACTTTTACTTTGTAAAAAAAATTCTTTAATAATAATTAATTTAAAAAATAGATCACCTCAAAAGGTTGACATCATGGTATTTTCTTCTGTACAGTGAGGAACTGTCAACACACACACACACATATTGTGATCCAAGTTTTGTGTATATAAGATGAGCACCATTTAATATTAAACAAATAAATATAAACAAGCAAGCAAATTATCCAGGTCAAGTGCTTTCTAATGATCCTACTGCAGCCCTTAGAGGTTTTCAGTTGTGTTCACCATGATGCAGAGTTGATATTCAGCAGGTTCTCACCAGTTCTGGAGAACCGGTAGTGGAAATTTTGACAAGTTCGGAGAACCAGCAAATACCACCTCTGACTGGCCCCACCCCCATCCATTCTCTGCCACCCGAGTCCCAGCTGATCGGCTGGGTCTTCTTTTGTTGCCCTGCACAGGAGAACAAGGCTGGAAAGCAGGTTAGTGGGGTGGGGAAGGAATGGGGATTTTGCAATAACCTTCCCCAGGAGTGGTGAAGATATTACAGTAGCCTTCCCCTGCCACGCCCACCATGCCATGCCCACCATGTCATGCCCACCACACCATGCCCACAGAACCAGTAGTAAAAAAAAAATTGAATCCCACCACTGCCATTATGTCATTTATTGTCTTGGTGAGAGAAGATTTTAAAACACTGTTCCAGGGTGGCTATGATTTTTCCAGGAAGTTGGTCTCAACAAGCAGTGTGAAATATTTCTGCTTGACGTCATGCCTATGGGCCACTAGTGTCTCTCAGGGCATCTTCCTGTTTCAGGGGCTTCATTTGCTAGGAGAAGTTGGGGGTTTAGGGTCACCAATATGGTGATGACATCCAGCTCTGTCTCACAGCAAACTCAGAGCAAACTGATCAATTTCAAATCAATGCCTGATGTTAGTAATGGGCTGGATGGCAAGAAACAAATAGAAAGTCTTCCAATCAATTAAAAAGCAGATCAGAAAACTGAGATTCAACATATGCTGTGTAAGGACTTAACTTTGTATTTGGGATGCATTCTTGGATTCCACACTGAATCTGGGCATTTAGCTATGTGTTTGCACAAACAAACCTATGTTCATTTGGGGGAAACTTCAGTTTTTATCCATGGCTACCTACAACTTAGATTGCCTTTCAAATCTAAAGCATGTCTCTCTTGAAAAGCACCTGAAAATATTTATATCTCAACCAAAGTGTCACAGCCAGGCTATTAACTTATAACACTGCTCAAGGAAATATGGTAAAAATCCAACAAATAAATACACATTATTTTTTAAGGACAATTGTGGAAGCAATTGGAATTGTATATCTAAATCCACTCCAATCAGTATTTTATTAACATCAGGCCAGCAAATGAAGATTTTATTTGTTTACTATAATCAAACTCTGGTGATCCATTTTTTTAAAAAAATCTGTGTTATGCTATATTAAAAATCTAATTTTCAAGCTTTTAGATGCTTAATAAACAAAACATTGTAAAGAATTGTCCTTTTGTATAATTAGATTTCCAATCTATCATTAGCCTGTATTAACCATGCCAGTTCTGAATAAATTGGGTTGGGGGCTCATTGTACATGCCATAATCAATTCTATTGATATGCAGTGTCATCTACAATATGCTCTACTGCCAAAAACATCTATGCAGAAGGCAAAACCAAAGAAACATACTGCTGTGCAATCAGAATTCTATTTATAGTATAATTCACTTTCTTACATCAAAACATTAACTGTTGCCCAATATTGATTACAATGTGAGCACATATTAATTCATACAGGCATTTGCTTTCGCTTAAGCAGTTGGTTTGGGTCCTTTATGGTGCTGATATAGTACCTTCATATCCACATCATATACACAGAACACTCCAATAATATAGCCAGGGACACCAACATTTGTGGAAACAGGTATCCCTAAGCCAAAGGCAATACATGTAAAATAGTTAGTCAATGGTATTCTACCAGCCAAGGAACCATGAGGCTTAAAGGCTCACTTTTCAGGCATTGAGAACCAGTGGGTGGGAAGCTGAAGATAGTACCTTCCCATTCTCCTGCCAAAGAATTGATCAACCTGCACATTAACCGAGTCTCTTGACTGCATTAAAGCTTAAACACACTGGATACCAATGACCACAGAGGCATTCTCTCAGGTTCAAATTTTGTATAATGTGGAGCTGGGGCTAAATGACACTAGAAGCAAGCAGAAGAAAACAAATGTCATAAAAGGAGCAAGACATAATTATTCCAGTCGAATCTCTTCAATAAGAACAATTTACAAAAGGATACTCTACTCCTTGTGTGTCCAATCACATTGGCCAATAAAGAATTCTCTTCTATTTCATTCTGTTCTGTGTAGCAAATGGTTTGTTGTTCTTCAAATAATTATTTTGGGATGGGGTATCCCAACATGATATACTGTACTTGCTGATGGGAACAGAAGAAACCATCTAAAAAATTAGCATGGAGAAGAGATGACTACTAATGTCAGTGCTGCAAACCATTGATACTTTGGAAGATTAATCCTTGATGGTCTTCTTGTTGAATAACATTTTAATCCCCAAAGAGGAACTCACATTGTCATCATCCACTTTTGGTCCCTGCTCTTTAATCCCATCTCCATCCTATATGTTACTTCTTCCTGAGGTTTCCACAAGACAGAAGACATGTGTAGACATATGTCTATGGAGATCTTAGTCATTCAGGTCCTGGTTGTCCCAAAGGTGCTTTTTCAAGAGGCAACTGGACTTTCTGGGTTTTCTTTGAAGACATTTCGCTTCTCATCCAAGAAGCTGGATGAGAAGTGAAACATCTTCAAAGAAAATCCAGAAAGTCCAGTTGCCTCTTGAAAAAGCACCTTTGAGACATGTGTAGATCGGTGTTCCTAAGGGTTAAGAGTAGTTTGTGAGGGAAAATAGTTCTCAGTCTCAGGTCATGGTTGTCCTCTTTATTTTGTAGGCAGCATAATTTAATTAAAAGTTGTTTCTTCAGTTTTGTTTTTAACTTGATCCTGCCCATTTTTCAAATGTGGTTTCTGCAGAACATTTAAACATGTTGGTGTTTTACACATGTATAGACAGGGAATACAGCTAGAATTTATAATCTTAGATTGACAAGCATAGGTATTTGCAGAGAAAGGCAAATGATGAACAGTCCCAATATCTTTTGTTTGTACTTATGTTGTAATACTCCATGCAAGCTCTAAAGAGCAAAGCTCATCTTATTATGACATTATAATATACTTTTTGTCAAATTGGCAACACATCAGCTTGGTCCAAACATCCAGAAAACGTGGGGAAGCTGACTATTGCACAGACATTTGTTTTCCCATCCTTTTTCTGTCTGTTCTTCATTTTGGAGAGGTCACCTCAAATGCGGGGAAATCCTCCATTGGAAAATAAACAATAACCTTATTATTCAAATAAAATACCAACCCAACTTATGAAAAAGAATTGCCCCCAAAACCAAGCAAGTTGATCAAAAAAATCATCCATAAAACTGAATTTTCCCAAAATTGAACATTCTTACCAAGTGGAACCAATTTTATCTATCTGTTTATCTATCTATCTGTCTGTCTGTCTGTCTGTCTGTCTGTCTGTCTATTTATCTATCGATCTATCGATCTATCGATCTATCGATCTATCTGTCATTTTTCTGAACTGCCCCTCTCCCTAAAGGACTCTCCAAAAATTCACAAGATCAATTGACCTGCAATTTTATCACCATAGCATTTCCCAGCATGCCAGGCATGGACGCCAGCAAACCCATTCAATGTACAATTATCACAAATCTACTGCAAACTATAAAGAAGAAAGATGGATCCAGTCCCTTCAATCTGTCTTGTGAAACCGCAGCAACCTGCCTGTTTGTCGCTGAGAAATATAATCTCCCCGAGCCATCGTGAGACACCCTTCGTTTCTGAAATAAGCCTCTTCCTTGGAAGCAAAATATTGGAGACTGTCATAATGGGACGGACATCTTCCTCTAATGCAAATGCTTAGTTGACCAGTACAAGAAAGCCACACCATACAACCCTATAGGCCAATGTCATAGGCCATAGCCTAACAAACTTAGCAGCAGCAAGGATCTTTAATAGTTGGCTTTGGGGGGGGGGGGTAATTCCCCCCACCCTGAGTGCTCTTGCATAAAGATTAGGTAGGCCATCTCCAGAATCATTCAAAAAGCTAGACAATGCAAAAGAAGGGCTTCTATTTATTTTGCCTTGCATTCACTAAGTGTCCTTTATTGTTTTAACTAGGAGAGGCAAATTAATCACTGAAAATGTTGGCCTGACAGTAATTAATTACCATGGATGCAGAGAGCACAGTTGGTTGTTTAAAAAGAACAGAAGCCAAATTGGGAGTGGAGGGATGGGGTGGGGGAGCTTTTGTTCTTGCAGCAGTGACTGCCTCCGCTGCTGATCCTGGGAAGAGCTGGTACCTCTGCATCAGAGCTAGTAAAACATCCCAAAAGAGTAAAATGGGGCAGGGGAGAGACACCAACAGGGCTTGGATGTACTCCACCAATGTCATACCATCACTTATGGGATTCATTTTCTCGATCGAGTGCAAATATTTTGTAGAAGTGCCTCAGCAGAGGATGGTTAAAGAGCTTTGAGTGTTTCCATGTTAGACGTTTTGTATGACATAGTTGTGGGGCACTCAGGTTGTATCTGCACTGCAGCCTTAGGCTGGTCCTGTTCTATGCTTATGCTGGCTGGACTACAAGCCAAGGGAAGACAATTGTGTCCAGACTGAGACTTTACCAGCAGCCAGACTGCAGGCTACCTTGTCCTCCCATGGGACAATGCCTCTGTTGTTGTGTACCATCTCACAAAAGTAGAAACAAACTTTCTCTCATGATTGGACTTTGTGTGTTGTGCGCATGTGTGTGAGTGAGAAAGAGGCAGAAAGACTTTGACCAAGTCTTGATTTCTGGCAACTGTCTGGCCAAGTGGCAACTTGCTGCAGGACAACTCGCCATGGCCAACAGGCCACAGGACAACTTACTACAGGACAATTCAACAATACAACTTAATTATTTAAAATTATTTTAATTTTTGTCATTCACATTTCATTTTGTCCCTCCTTTGGCATCCTTTCTTTAATGCTTGTATTCCAGTATTTTTTGATATTGGTGTAATTCTTGTCCCAAAGTGAGTTGTCACGCAATGAGCTGGCCATGGCGAATTGGCTGTGGCAAGCTGGTTGCAGTAAGTTATCGTAGACTCCCAGCCAAGTGCAATTTTATCAGCAAGATTTTCTAGAAGTGGTTTACTCTTGCTTTCTTCCAAAGGCTGAGTCAGAGGGACTGCCCTAATATCAGCCAGCTCCGGCTTCATGGCCAATGTAGAACTAGACTTATTGTTTCTTGGCTTCTAGCCTGGTGTCTTTAGCCACCACACCAAACTAGCTCTCCTTAGTTGACCAAATTGGGTGACGACCAAAAATTTGGGGAAATTGTTGCTTCTAGTCACAAACAGATCCTTGGGTGCTGATCAAACCAGGGTGATTTTCCCTGCAATTTCCCCTTCTACACATGCACAGAATTGTAGGCACATGCGCAATCAGTCTTGCTTCTCTTTACGACCAAATCAGGTTGCAACCGAAGTCCTGGAATGGATTACGGTCATGACCCTAGGTTCCACTGTATTTTTTATATATGTGTGGAAATATGTATGTATATATGCCTCAAACACACACACACAAAAGCAAAGCATTGACATACACATAGGGACCACCAGCCTGGCTTCTTGTGCAGTCTCTAGTAGGTGCATCCTTCTTGCCCTGCTATGATCATTATTTTCTTCCTCTCACTAGATAGTGGATAGTCAAGAGCCTGCAGACAGCAAATGAAGATGGCCTGAGCAGGATCCACATGAAACACTTCCTTTCCAGAGCAATAATACTCCCAAGCCTCCAGTTCCAGTGCCTTTCTGTAGAATGATGTGGAGGAGATTGAAGGTAGCTTCCAAATCACCACTCAATACTTCACAGAACTCCTGAGGGCAAAAAGATTGTTCAGCATCTAATTTAAGTAGTTTTAAAACAATCCAGACTGCCCTGAAAAAAAGGAAACGGTATTCCTCCTTTTTTGGCTTTACCATGATTTAAAGATTTAAAGAATAGTGTTCTTTTAATTAAATAATAATTAATAATCTTTAACAAATATTCAACATATTTTCTCTTTTGACATTCCATAGATTATAATCATGCAACCATGGTGAATTAAAGTTTTGTTTCAATTGCAATTATAACTGAGCTGTATTTTAAAGATGATCAGTTGAATTTCAAGGAAAGCTCTGTGTTCCGTCCGGAAAAACGCGAGGTAGACCGGGTTCCAACAACAAAGTCTTTATTAGTTAACAGCAGTTGAAAAACAAGTCTTTATTAGTTAACAGCAGTTGAAAAACAGAACATTGGCTCAAGCCGCCGGCAGCCTTTATATAGGGTTTCGCTGCCGGCTTGTAGCCAATGACAAGGTATTTTAGTTTTGCCGCCTTTGAGCAGCTTCTTGGGCGTCTAGAACCACCAAGTCCCAATTCAGGTTTTTAGCCTATATCAGAATCCTCCCCTCCTGGTTTAGTCCTACCGTGCGTGACGTAAAGTTCGCGCAGGTAGTGTGGGCTTCTTTGGACTCAACTGACTTGCGTCGGTTCATGTTCTTGCTAAGACTTCGACCGCGCTTCGGATGGGGGTTGCTGTCTCTCTAGTCCTTCTCCATGAAACCGCCTGGCAAGTGTGAGTCAGCCATTTTACGTGCGGCCTGAGTTTCTTAGGCTGGCGTTTTTTGCCGCTCCCTTCCTGTTTTCTCCGGGCAGTACGAGCTGGCCTGGCTGGCCCCTTCGAAGTGGACTCTTTCTTCGCAATTTTCTTCGTAACTGTAAGTCCTTTTTTTTTGCTCTTTTTTCTTTGTTATTTATTCTGGTGTTTAAATTTAAATAGGGTCTTTAATTATTTTCTCATATTTCCCCTCCCCTTGAGTTTGATTTTTCATTCATTTTTTTATATTTGTGGTTGTGCTGTTTGTACTTTCTTTTAATGTTTCGGGATTCAAGATGGCGTCTATGTGCCGCTCCATTCCCCTGCCATCGTCTACCGGTTAGTCCAGTAGGGACCGGGGCCTGTAATTTGTGTGATTGTTGCTGGAAGCCATAATTAGGTCACCCCAGTAAAATTTTTTGCATTAGACTAGGTTGCCCGAGATTTCAAATGTCCTGTAAATGGTGTGGAGGAGTCGGGGGTTTTCTGTGTGTATAGTTTGCGTTGCAAATCTGTCTAATTGCGGCGACCTAAGTTTTCTTCCCATTAGTAGTCTCTGCCGCCGGCTTTTTATTTGTTATTATAGTACTGGGTGTGATATGTGAGAGCGGTGAGTAGGCGATTTGATGTTTATCTGTGGACATGCCCCCAATGTCCATTTTTTCTAATCCCTTCTTCTGTAAACCTGGACCATTCTCTCTTGCCCTACGATTTTGCAGTCCGGGTGGCTGCTGGCGCGGTTAGGGCATGTCTTTATACCTAAGGGAGTGCTACGGTAAATTGTTCGCAATTGGACATACTCGTTGAATTTTGTGGCCCAGTGTGGTCGGACACTAGGACGTCCGGCAGGCCATCGGGTTGTGAAAGGTCTGCTCAAGTTGTTTTTCAATAACAGTCTTTACAGTTTGTGCGTACATGGTCTAATAATTCTTAACTACCAGCCAAGCTTTGCAGTCATGTCATCTACGACAATTAGGAAGGTATGTCCCTCAGTAGGATCCGCGCCAAAGTCAATGTGGAGATTTCCTTGTGTGACCAGGGGCCTCATTGGGGCTTTCCCATTCCTTTTATGAGGTACGCTTTGTGGTTTGTGGGAGAGGCCTGGTTCCTATTGGCATTCTTGTTGCAAGAACTTTACCCAGTATTTCGATGATCGTCCCTATCTTATACCTGGCCACCAGACATAGCCTCTCTAGCAAGGCTTTTCATTTTTAAACAATTCCAGGGGTGACCTTCGTGAAGACCATACCCGAGTACCTTAGTGTTTGATAATTTGGGGCAGGGAAACTACCCCGAATCACCCCACACAACAAACAACCTTTTTGAATCAGAGTTTCAGTTTGTCTTTGTCCGCGAAATGTTTAAAAGTTCTCAGGTTTTTTTTGATTTTCCGGCCAGCCTTTACCTACCCAGTTTCAGTACACGGGCCGTAAAATGGGTTCCCTTGCGGTGGCTCTGCGACATTTCATTTGCAGATATTGGGTTAGATCGGGGCATGTCTCTATCTGCAATGGTGGTCATCGTCGGTGCCGGGTCTTCCTGCCTATTAGTCGGTAATGGTGCTCTGCTCAACCGCGTCTGCATGGGAAATTTGTTTCCCGGGGCGAGTGTGTCAGAGTTATAAGAGTTAGGCTGCTAGGAATTTTCTGACATCTAGTGCATTCACGGGGACAAAGATGTCGGTTGTTTGCTTGGTTTTCCCGCCCAAACCATTTCCCAGTAGCGGTTTATGGTCCCGTTACTATCAAAAATGGTTCTTCCATACAGATATTTGTGGAAGCGTTTTCACTCCGGGTGAGCAATTGCCAGGGCTTCTCTGTCGCAATTGACTATATATTGACGCTCTCGGTTTTAGACAGAGCGTCTATGAAATAGTATTCGCGAATCGGGCTGCCTCTCCCCATCTGGCAATTGGTGACTTCAGGATGGCACGACTCCAAACGGTGAGCGTTGCAGTGTCACCGTCAATGAAGTCGTGTGAACTAAACTGTGATAAAGAACGGTGTTTGTGATGTTAAATAAGTTTTTTATTTTTCTGAGAAGGCTTTCTTTTCTCTCTATAACACCCAAGTTCCAAATTGTTTTAATTTCTACAGTATGTCGTGTTTGTAATGGTTGCTGCTTATATGTCGCTTTGTGTGATAGGATACACGTTATAAAAAGTTTATTTAGTCTCAAAAATGCCGCAGTTCAGTTTTTGTTTCCTGTTCTTGGTTGCGTCTTTAATAGCTTTGACTTTTTTTGTCAGATGAGCGGCCTGTATGACCCTCTCCATCTATTAAGATTAGCCACGGAATTCAACTGCGATCAGTCATTAAACAGCATTTTCGTCTTTTTACTTTTAGGCCAGATCTCTTGCTGTATAGATTTTATAACATCTTTTAGTCTTTTTTTTTAGCGCCGGGTCGCCAGTCTTTGGCCGAATATTAGAGAACATCGTCGAAGTACTGGTACGACCCCTTTTATTACCATTCAATAGCGTTCCATGAGCTCTGGAAAAAACGACCCTGGGGCCTACACTCACTCCAAATGGGAGTCTGTGCATTTGAATTGCCCCTTTGGTGGGTCCACTATTGTTTGTGCTTGCAAGCCGTTTAAGGGTTACTGGGAAGGCTATTGGTAAGCTTGCCGCTAAGATCTAGTTATAGCGAAAAACTTTTTCGTCTCCCAAGAGGAATGTAATAAGTGTTGTCACGACTGGCACTGCGGGTTATGCGACTTTGTTGCAATGCGGTGGTTCATGGTAGCCTGTTCGGTCACCACAGATTCGACCCGACCGGTCTGGTTTAACTGGTGTTACGGATTGGCGTTTCCCATTTAGCATGGTCAACAGGTGTCTAAAAACCCCTTGGTCTTGTTTAATTTAATTTAGTTGTTCCTCTATTTTTTTGCTTTCAGAGCAAAAGAAACTCGTCTTGGCCTTTAGTCTTCTAGCGGGTTACCTGGGGGGTGCTAGACTAAAGGAAATGGGGTCCCCCGCATACCTGCCTAGGGAGCGTCGAAAAACGTCCTGGAACTCCTTTGGATTCAGGTTTTCTTCCCAGGTCGGTTGCTCGGCCACCCGTCTTAACTCCGGTCATCCCGATGCCCAATGGTTGAAAGACCATTCGATGCCCAGGAGGGCTTGGTCAATTCTGGTCAACTATTGTCAATGGTAGTACTTCGGACATGTTTTTTGTTAGGCGACTCGGAAATGTCCTAGCCTACTACAGGAATTTGATTTCTTTGGTAGTCCTTGAGGGTTAATTTTTGTTCTCTGGAGTTCGTTTGAGTTTGATATCTGGAACCAGTTGTTTGTGGTGTCCCATGACACCATTGATAGGAAAGACTCAGAGTCTACCTCCATTTCGCAGGTTGCCTTCTATTTTTACAATTATTTTTTACTTTCTTCCCGCTTTCCGTCTGAGCGCTTCCGATAGTGGAAGTTCTGATGTGTTTTTTCTCAGTTACTGGCTCGCTTGTTCCGCTGCCACTTTTCTCTCGGTTTGTTTGGCTCATCTTGTGCGGGGGGAGTTGCTGCGTCTGGTTTGGGCTTGTAATGTTTTTTTATTCCTGCAGACTTTCTCGATATTCCCCCTTTTCTTGCAAGCTCTGAAAATGGCATCGAGGAATTTCTGCAATCCAGCGATCGAGGATGCGTTTCTGTCACGCAGCCAAGCGCATTTCCCACCAATTTTTCTTTTTTGGGCCCTCTTTTTTGTTGGCGTATAGGCGGGTGGATCAATCATCTTCCTCCCCGGATTTCTGACATCTTGTTCACATAACATCTTATTACATGGTGAGTGGTGTGGGGAAATCTATCCTCTGGGCCAGGCTCGTTTCGTCGTTCACGTTCATCTGTTTCATTTTGACCGGCCAATCTCTTTTTGGCTTCAGACGGGCTTGTGGCTTCTGTGATGGCTTCAGCAGGTTTTGGTTATGGTTAGTTTGATTTCGCGGGAGGTGTACTTGGGAAGTCTAGGTATATGTGCGAGCTTGCACTTTTCTACATACAACATTACGATGGTCCTTTTTAATACCGTAAGTTTATTTTATCGCATCCTTTGGTTATCTTTTTTTTTTTTTATTTTGCATTCAGTCATATATATTGAATTGTTTAAATCTCTGCTCGCTCCTCTAACTTTTGTTGTTGTGGCTCAAATCATTGTATCGGTTTTTCTTGTTCTTATGCTTCTGTCTTATTGTTTTTCGTTTACGGTGCGCTCTCTTTATAGGGCTTCCATAACGGGACTCTCGTATATTAGACTGGGCCCTATTTGAGGTGCCACAATCGGATTCTCTGCTCTAGGGGTATATATGAGTGCAAAGTTATCACACCGGTTGCGTAGTGAGCCTTAGCATTCTTTTGGAGCTCTGGTCCAAGTCAATTGTTTCCACATCTCGGGGCTTCGCTAAAGCCTTGGCCATTTTGAAGATTGTGGGCCCGCAATGTTCATAGAAAAACAGGCTTCTTTACGCTGTGTTCTGAGATCTCTTCCATTTCGTTACTTCCAAATACATCTGGAAACGGTCTACATAGGGATTCCCCAATCTCTTTATTGGGATTGCAGGGAACGGGCAGCACGTTAATTCCAGCCATTGTCTTCAGTCTGGTTTTATTGGTTGCGCGTGCTCCGTCTTTCGGCGCTTAGGACGATCCCATCCTCGTCGCCAGGTATCCGTCGGAAAACGCGATCGGTAGACCGGGTTCCAACAACTAAAGTCTTATTAGTTAACATGGCAGTTGAAAAAACGCGAACAATTAGCTTCAAGCCGCGGGGCAGCCTTTATATAGGGTTTCGCCTGCCGGCTTGTAGCCAATGACAGGTATTTAGTTTTGCCGCCTTTGAGCAGTTTCGTGGATTGGTTCTTATTGAACCAATCCCAATTCAGGTTTTTTAGCCAATCAGAGTCCTGTATTAGGAGTCTACTATTCTTTATACAGAACACCCTGGAATACCAAATTTATTTATTTCTATATTCACAACAGTGAATTGTTAGTGAACTGTTCTGACAGAACCTAGAAAAGCAGCGATGCATCCCATAATATAGAAAGTCAACTGTAAAACTGCTTTTATTGCAAGTATTTGTAACACACACATACACACCATGTACAGCCTTAGTTTCTGAAAAATATCTCATTTCCAGGTTAATTTCTATGTTGGTTCTTTTTTTAGTTCTTTGCAGCAATGTAAGGAATTAGCCCCTTCTTGACATGTTTATTAACTAGAATTATATTTTCATCTTTTAAATTATAAAATACATGTAACCTACATGTTCTAAAGTAAGTAATGGTAAGATTACTGGTCACCTCTGACAGCTTCTGCAAATTTTACTGTTCAATAATTGGTTGCCATTTCTACTTGCCTAAATTTGACATTATACAAGACCAACTTTCAGGTCACTCACTCTTTAGAAGACAAGAGCAGGTTTCTTGCCTGAACTAGAAAGTATGGAGTTAATTATGATGGTTCAATTTTATCATCTTGTTGAGTCTTTCAGTTCCAGAGTTTTTATACTGGGCAAGGGTTTTGGACTGATGGTCTGCAAGGATCTTCCCAGTGCTTCTTTATGTGATTCTGCTGCAATCTCATCTCATTTAACCTTGTTTCTGGAAATTCCTGTGGATGTGAGGACAGCTATTTGACAAGAACTCATTGCAAGAAACTCCTGTGCATCCTGATTAGGCCTCATCTGTTCCACCAATGTAGATCGAAGTGTCTGACACTGTTCCTGCATAGCTGCGTACTCATTCTGATTGTTCCTGCTGATAATTTAATTCAGTTAATTTGGATTGTGGATGCTAATCCAACAAAGTTTATACTCCATGATAGCCATCAAAGCGAGTCTGTTTCTGTTTCAGGCAATTAAGTAAATGGGGATTATTTGTTGTTTGATTTTGCAAAATATATTTCTCCACTTCTACCACCCCAATTTCTCAGCAATTTTGGAAGAAAATTTGGGCACCACAGTTAAATGTTCAGATGCATTCTGCAGAAGAGAGCTTTATTTAGAGACTGTTTGAAAGCAGAGAAAGTAGAAAGAGCTTCTTTTCAAGTAGCTAAGAGGCTTTGTAGTATATCAAATGTCAAGCACACTTCATTTGCTATATGGAACACTGAAGGTTTACACCCATCTTCCTCTTAGAAAGCAATAAATCCAGTAAAAATGCTGCATAAACCAAATGTTAATGATTTCCAAGGAAGACAGGTAATATAAACATATGCAGCTAAATCTGAGTGCCTCCTGAAAGGAAGTAAAAGTTGCTTTTATTGTACTGTTTATGTTATGTCATTTTAAGGTACTTGTTCTCTGTTTTGCTTTATTGTAATTTTAATTCATTATAACCTATACTAGGAACTGGTGGAAGGTCAGAGTAAGCCAGATAGATACATAAAAATATTATTTAACTACATCCTCAGAGCAGGAAAAGACTCAAAGTGGTGTTTCCTTGTTCAGTGCACCTTAGCTCTACTTTGCTTTAACAACAGCAGTTTTCTGACCTGGTAGCATACTGAACGGAGGATGATAATGAATGGTTATGCCCAGGCAGCTCACCCACCATTGCCAGCTTCTTAATTCAGCTTTTATATACCTTCCAAACATAAGCACTCTCTTTGAAAAGGTCATTAAGTGCCACCTATTGCTAAAGAAGAATCTAACTCTGCTACTTCACAAATATATACATTTCCAGACTGTTCTCCTATTTTGAATTATCTATTTAATTTGGGTGGTGGGGGTGGACATTCTCGACAGCTGCAGGTAAGAATAAATTGTTATGCTCCTGTATTTTGAAACAATGTTCTGTAAGTGCAGCAATGCCAGCTCAGAATGTATATAACTAATTAAAAAGCTAAAGACACACCAGAGCCGGAAAATATTGCAATATTTTAAAGTTAAGCTAAAGGTAAGTTTGGAACGCCCTGACAGCGTTCATTAGATAGCATAGATGATGCTGAGACCACAGTGGATAACAGTAGAGGGAAACTGTTCTGAACACTAGCCATGTGAATTATGAATTATTAATAATTATAAATTATTATGAATTGCCTCATCTATGGCTTTGAGATGGATCTTAACTTTCTTTCTTAAGAGGAACTTAAGAGAGCATATGTGTCAATCTTGAAACTGATCTGACTGATGCCATCTTGGAGCTTCAGTGTTGCCAAGCTGGAGCTGAGGTATTGGGAGGGGGGAATACAGATAGCTGGGGTTTTGTAGTCAAAACAAAATACTTTCTCTTGGGAACTAATTCTCACACCTGGTCAGAGGAAGGAGGAGTGATGTCACCAGGCAACCAGACAATACCTTGATTGGACCATGTGACTGATTGTTTGCGGTTGAGGGGAAAAACTTTTATTTTTAATTAGGTGACAACCATGGGAACCATCAGAGTTGGTTTTCACCAGAACTGTGCCAATATGATATATCCAAATAAAACTATTCTTTGGGGAATCTACCTGCCTCGGAGTTTTGTTTGGCATGGGTATATTACTTGGAACCCTGATAATATGTGGTGTTTCTTCGCCACCTTGGGATACTTGTAAAAATAATAAAGGAGGAATACAAATAAATAAATAAATACATTTCTTCTCCCCATTTTCGCATACGGTAAAAAGCCCTTGTGAGCTATCACAGGCTAAGATAAAGCAATTGTTCCCAAGGTCACTCACTTGGGTTTCCATGATTGTTGATGGACTTGAATTTGGAACTCCTGCTTCTGGTAAATAACATCTTAACTATTTTGCCCCACTGGCTTTCGCTGACTACAGTTAGTCCTCAACTTATAAGCAAAATTCAGCCCCAAATTTATGCTGCTAAGTGGGAAATTTATTAAGTGAGTTCTGTCCCATTTTTGCGACTTTTCCTTTGTTAAGCGAACCACTGCAATTGTTAATTTAGTGACACAGTTGTTAAGTAAATCTGGCTTCCCCATTGACTTTGCTTGTCAGAGGGTTGCAAAAAGAAATCACATGACCCTGAGACACTGCAATCATCATAAAAGTGAGTCAGTTGTCCAAAGTATCTGAATGTAAATCACGTGACCATGGGGGTGCTGTAATGGTCATAAGTGTGAAAAATGATCATAAGCCACTTTTTCCCAATGCCATTGTAACTTTGAACAGTCGCTAAACAAACTATTGTACTGTAAGTCAAGGACTACCTGTACTATAGTTGTGGCCCAGATTTTAGCCTTATCATTTATCCATTTAACCAGACATCCCAAAGTAGAGGAATTACTTCTTATTACTAATTGAATCAGAAATAAGCAAGCAGTACTTTCTCCAATTGTGAATAAACCTGTTCTAAACTTCCATTGTTATTACTGAATGGAGGAATCATAGATGAGTTGATTAACAATTAAGAAAGCTATGATCTGGAAAGGGGACCTGGTCTCTTGACATAAGGTGCTTTACATGACCTCTCCTACAAAACGACAAAGCAGTTGGATCCTTGGCTTTCTTCATTGTTCATAAATCTCTCTTGCAACTTAGCCAAGTCACTGTGGAGCTGGAGAACATGGTCGAATGGAGCACCATCAGCCCTTGCTGGTGCCCTCACTATTGTGCAAATGTGAAGATGATACCAATCGCTACAAAATAATGTTAACATTTAAGTGCTCAAAAACACCACAGATTTTTCAGTCATGTATACAAAGGAATTAAAAAAAAACTGGTATTCATTTCATAACATTTGCCCATAAAATTTCTGGACTTGGTACAAAATGTGAACTTATTTCTCTTCTTCCAGTTTGGACCACAAATTCTACAAGCTGTCTATTGTGGTTGCTTTTTAAACTCATTCCGAAACAAAAGGTTGCAGAAAAACTTCAGACTTCTCTGCTGATGTCTCTGCACATCCTCATCATTGAAATATGATATCTAAGAAAAATAGGGAGCCCATATGAAAAACTCGTTCTCTTTACAGAAAGTCCTCAATTTACAACCATAATTGAGCCCAGAATTATGCTTGTGTCATTAAGTAGTTGTTAAACAGATCTTCATGTGACCACACTCAATTTAATGACCTTTTTTTACAGTGGTCATGAAGCAAATGCTGTGGTCATTAAGCAGTTAACAGTACTGTATATAAGTTTTGTCTGATACGGGAGGGGGTTGTTTGTTTTTTTGCCAGAAATATAAATTACAATCATATGATTATAGAATGATGCAAACAGCCACAAATCAGGCGGGTTGCTGAGTGGCCATAATGCAATCACATGACTGCAAGGGGAGGGATCAATTGGAACTTCAAATCTAGGTCATAAGTCGCCCTGAGGCAGTCCATCATAAGTCAAGGACTACATGTACTATTCAGCCTGTAAAAGGATAGCTTTCTGTGCTTATGGATAAACACAAATTCAAAGAAAGTATGTGAGAGAAGATATATTTACCCATTCATTTTCTCCTACTTTAGTTCCATCTCAACATACTGTCTTTTCTTGGTCAGACAGAATTATTTCTGATTCCCTCTTCTTCCCTTTTAATTGTAGAACTTACAAACACAGCAATTCGTCTTCTCTTGGGTTTTGTTTTTGTTTTATCTTCCTGCTGCATCTTTTCTTTTTCTTTAAATTAGAAATGAAAGTGCTCTACTGCAGGAAAAAAGGGGGGAACGTGAAAATAAAATAAGATATTTTTCAGAATTAGAAAGAAATGAGAAACCCTTAGCTTTAATGCTAACGTTATGATTGAAGTAAGAAATTATGGTTTATTAGGGCTTTTGCCATTTATGTTTGGCATAAATCTAATCGCCTCTCACATTATGCCCTCTGCTAGGACACAGCAGCTATATTTACTATGCAGACATCTACAATGACAGACAGCGCCTTTGAAAGAACCAGATAAACAAAATATTTTACATACTCAAGCTTTGCGGTGTCTAATGGATTCATATCATGGAGAGAAAAAGGCTTCATTAGAGGAAATGCACCAGGTGCTTGAAAGCAGATTTACCACTGAGATTTCATTTGAATTATCTGTTACTGCCGCTTAATGGGAAAGCTGCTCCTCAGCCCTTCAATACTGCAACGCAGAAAGAAAATAATGTGCAGTGGACTGCTAGACCTGGGCTGCAAATTCCAGATGACCACAAGGTGGCAGCCAAGAGATACCAAACTGTCACTCTTTGCTGCCATCTGGAGGTCACCCAGAATTTTGTTGCTTGGATGTATTGATTTCTCGTACTGGATGGGGATATATTTTTCTGCCTTCAGGTTAGTTTTGATACCTGAGGCAGAGTGATTAGGCCAAAGTTCCCAGCCAGTTTTGTACCTAAGGCAAGACTAAAAACCATAGTCTCCCAATTTCTAATCCCTTGCTTTTTATCACTATCCTAGGTTGGATCTCTTCTAACCTAGTTATCTACTAAACATCCTACAACATCCCTGATTGTGTCCAGAGAGACAGAATAAAGAAGCTGATGGGGTAGGAACTTCATATTACAGGAACTGTAGCTCATGTTAATGTTTGTTTGTGTGTGTCCCATTAAAACAGGGGTGTCAAACTCGTGTCATAATGGCATCATCATGTGACATATTCCGATTTCTCCCCCTTCGCTAAGCCAGGCGTGGGTGTGGCCAGTGAGTGACGCATCTAACCCATGGGCCACGAATTTGACACCTCTGTCTAAAGAGAAGAACTACAAATATTTTCTATACTTAATAAAATAAATAAATATGAAGAGTACCAGTTTGGGCAAGATTGAGTTAACAAAATTACAGTAGTGGCTTCAGTTAAAGAGGTACCTTGAACAGGTAAAGCAATGGTAGTGATTTCATTATTTTCACAACCAGGTGGAGCAATCATTATAAATCTTTGTAAATAAACATTTTTGTTTCAATTCATTTTAATTCAGTTTTATTATGATCATGACAATTGCAAATGAACATACAACCTTGCCACAGTTGTCTATCATGCTATGGAATTGTCCACCCAATGCAAAAGGAGCTTGAGTATCCATGGCCTTTCAAATATGTTGAGTTTCCGTCAGGATCATTTATGGTGACAGAACTTGAAAGTTGTTGATTTTGAAAGTCCACAGGTTTCCCATTCCTGTGTCAACAAGATTAATAAATTGCTGGTCTGTGTTTCAAAGAACTTGCTTTGTGCTTTACACAACTTCAGACACCCATGGCCCAAGTAAACAGACCAGGCCAAGACATGATCTGAAGGCTAATATTACTTTTACTCAGAGGTGGTATTCAGCAGGTTCTGACCAGTTCTGGAGAATTGGTAGTGGAAATTTTGAGTAGTTTGGAGAACTGGCAAATACCACTTCTGACTGGGCCCGGCCCCATCTATTCTCTGCCTCCTGAGTCTCAGCTGATTGGCTGGGTCTTCTTTTGTTGCCCTGCACTGAAGAACGGAGCTGGAAAGAAGGTTAGTGGGATGGAAAGGGAATGGGGATTTTGTAGTAACCTTCCCCCAGGAGTGGGGAGGCAATGGGGATTTTACAGTATCCTTCCCCTACCATACCCACCAAGCCATGCCCACAGAACCGGTAGTAAAAATTTTGAATCCCACCACTGCTTTTACTGAGATTAGAAATAATTATAAAATATTGCTAGTCTGACTGAAACCTTCCCTTATATCCTAGGAAATATCTTTGTTATAGTTCTCTTCCTTACTCTCTACAGACATGGAGCAGGGACATATTTTTATCTCTTGATAATGTCCTAACCAATAACAGGAACCTGCAGGAACCATTATCTAGGCAAAAGGGTTGAAATATTTTTGAAATCCACAATGATGAGATTACATTCAGAGGTGATCAGGCAACTGCCTCCTCTGATTAGCAAAATGTGAATTAAACTTGGGAAGGAAAGAAAGTATTAGTAAGAAATCTTGATTCCCTTTGGTCTAAAAGGGAGAAAAGTAAAAAAATGATCAGGCTTTCAGGATTCTGCTATTAGAACCTATGTTAATAAAGTAGCTGTTCCAGTCTGTATTATGGGGTTTGCATTCTGACCTGACTTATCACAAAAGGATTGTCAGTTGCATCTAACTCTCTTTTTGCCAGTTGATTATTGCAATCATGATTTTTTTTTTTAAAAAAGGGACTCTATAGATATATGCCTAACGGCCTACAAAATAACTGCCTACATTGCACAACAGCCAATCGTTAAATATTACAGCTGTTATTTTAGTTTATCACAACCTGAATTACTAAATGTTATTTCCATATTATGCTGTCCTAATTGGACATTATTAACTGCTGTTGACAAATCTTTCAGACTTGCTATTGAGCTGTGTATTGACCAAATTGGATAACTTCATAAATATTTCTTACACCATCATTTTTCTCTTTCAATTCATGAGAGTGGGGAGGGGGAGGGAGGCAGAGAGAGAAGAGAGAGAGAGAGAGAGAAAGAGAGAGAGAGAGAGAGAAATTGAGGCACTAGCAAAACTTTGAAACTTGTCTGCATGATTAGGTCAGCAGAAGTAGTCAATGTGGATTATGTATTCAATCAAACCTGACATCAGATATGTCTATTTGTGTCACAAGTGACCTGCTTTGCAGCAGAAATGGGCAGGATCCTGTCTGTGAATATTCCATACAATGCTGCCTTTGTATTGGTGCCATTAGGACCTCATGTAGGGTTGAAAAGAAACAGAGAGGCTTCTGAATGCTTCACAGATCCAAAATTCACCTTTGACAGGCCGTGACCTCCTAAGTAAGCTTGGCTGTCAGGAAGCATTTGAGAAAGACACCTTCAAAGATCAGAGAGAAAAGAATACAAGAATTTGATTATTTATTTAATTGCTTTACCAAGCACTTCATAACACCCCCCCCCCTTCCCTTTTGTACAGTTCCAGCCAGCTCTTATGGAATGAAAGTAAAAAGAAAGAGAAAACTCAACTCACAAACATTCACACTTAAACAGTTAAAGATAAAATTATTGTAGGCATAACAACCATGCAATTTTTGTTTTTTTTAAAAAAGAAATCTACAAGTAGTCTTCAAATTATGATTATTCATTTTTAGTGACTGTTGAAAGTTATCATGGCGCTGAAATAGTGACCTAAAAAAGGGTGCTCATACTTACTTATGAGTATTGTGACATCTTTGCAGTCGTATGACCAAATTTGGCAACCAGCGTGTATTTACAATGGTTGCAGTTTTTCCACAGAAAAAAATGTTGTAAAATTGACTGTGACTCACTTAATGACCAACATCACACTCATAAACCTTACTTAGCAACAAAAGTTCCAGTCCCATTTGCAGTCATAAGTTGAAGACTTCCTGTTCTGAATTTTAAATGCCTAAATGAAAAAATAATAATTTCCAACAAATGGAAATTGCTAACTGCTCTAGAAGGACAGAGATTTCCAGGGTTAAGAGAAGACCATCTAAGATCCAATTCAATTCATATTATGATTAAGAATAAAGGCTGGACTATGGGACGTAGTGGCTCAATGGCTAAGACGCTGAGCTTGTTGATCAGAAAGGTCGGGAGTTCAGCGGTTCAAATCCCTAGCACCACATAATTGAGTGAGCTTCCATTACTTGTCCCAGTTTCTGACAACCTAGCAGTTTGAAAGCATGTAAAAATGCAAGTAGAAGAATAGGGACCACTTTGGTGGGTTTAGGCATTCCATGCGCCTTCAGCATTTAGTCATGCCTGCCACATGACCACGGAGACGTCTTAGGACAGCGCTGGCTGGTTCTTTGGCTTTGTAATGGAGATGAACACCACCCCCAAGCCAAAAACGATTAGCATGTATGTGCAAGGGAACGTTTACATTTACCTTTTTATGGACATTTAGACCTTGCATAGAATAAGATAGTTTGATCTTTTTGCTCCTTGGCTAGTTATTATGCAAGTTGGTGTCCCTAAACCTGTTGCTTGACTAAAGGAGAAAGTTCCCAGTAGCGGGGAAAACTCCCATTTGAACAAATGCTGACAAAAGGCACAGGGAACTTGCTCAAAATCAGGACGACTGTGGAACAAAATTTTAAACTTGCCTTATCTGTCCTCATCTCCATCTATTGTATGGCTTCTTTGGGGTTGATGTTTGTTCTTCAAAAATCAAAAGCCGACCCACCAAAAAGTTATTCCATTGAATTGGGTGGATTTTTTTAAAATCAAGGATAGTAATCTTTTGAGAATAACTAAATTGATTCAAGAAATGACTAGATGAATTCACTTATTGCAGTAATTGTAGAAGAGCAAGCACAGCAGGGGGCAGAGTTAAACAAGTCATCAGTCTGGAATACATTCCTGCAAACAGTCTAAGTCCAACTCCTCTCTAATTCTATTAACACTTATCTAGCACTGATTTATTGATGAACTTCACTAAACTTGACTAGATTCTTGTGTATAGGTAAGAATCTTATTCCTGAGCAATAAATCTTCTGAATGACAACTTATCTTTGTCCTTTGTATATGATACAAGCAAATTGAAGGAGCCCCTATGGGATCACCACTGTCACCTGTCATTGCAAACCTGTTCATGGAAGAATT
>BHFT01055742.1:0-12522 GCA_004320025.1 Laticauda laticaudata | reverse complement strand
TCGATAGAGCCTGTGTCCCTTCTGCCATAGATACTCATTCTCCCTCAGCCATTCCAGCACCTCATCTTCATGTTCCTCTTCGATTGAGTATTTCCTCCTCTCCCGTTCACGCTTCTGCTTCTTCCTCCCTCTGGCAGTGCCATATGGGCCCTCATCAGAGGGACTTCGAGGTTGTATGGGCTGGTCCTCCACACCACCACCACCACCAGCAGCAACAACAACAGTAGCAGCAAAAGCAGGACCAGCAGGACCACCACCACCAGCAGCAGCACCAGCACCAGCAGGACCAGGATTAGCAGCAGCAGAGTAAGCAGCAGCAGTAAATGAGGGCATGTTTGGGGGAGAGTTGGATCAATAAAGGGGAACTAAGAACTGTTCTCTGGCTGTGTTGCTTTCAGGCCTCGGCTCGGGTCATCACCCATGCAAGGATGAAAGGGAAGACAGGGTTTTCAGTTTTTCCAGTGGTGTGTGCTTTACATTCTTCAAGAAATTTTATAAAACAAGTGTCCATCATTGCTACCGTATTATATATACTTCTAGCTATTTTCAACTTATGGCTCTTTTGACCTAGGCTTCCCCTAACAGTATGAAGCTGAGTTCTCATCCCAATAAACCCCTTTTATTTGATTTACAATGAATTTCCTCTCCAACAAAGTCCCGGCCAACAGTCTTTCAAGATAGTTCCCAATTACAGACCTTTATCAGGCATGGAGAGTGTCCAGGCCAATATCTTTCAGACGCTGCAATACTTGGCAAGCATGCTGGAATGAACTAATTGTCTCCTGCAAAGCCCCACTCCCCTTTTGCTCCTCTTTTATATTCTAGGAGAGGGGTCATTCATCATCCACCTGTGGCTTTACTCCCAAGTCAGCCCTTGTTCCTCAGCTGTTCCCTTCTTCTGGCAACTCTGTGCATGCACACACTGCAACAGGCTCTAGTTGTTCTTCTGCCTCACTGATGTCTGACTCTGAAGGCAGCTGATAACTGTTCCCTAGCCCCATCTCTGCCTCCAACACAGAGCACTTGTCAGAGCCTTTCCCAGACTCCAGGACTGCCCCATGTTCCTCCCCAACCTCCTCACTGTCCAAATGTGTTGCCAGCTCCACTGGCCACTGTTGAGCCACAACAGTGACCAGTTGCTCAGTGATTATTTTGTTGCAATGAACCCCACAAAAGTTACTTAAAACACTGTCCCAAAAATTCGCATTTCCACCCTCCCCTGTGGTCACATGATTGCATTTCAGGCTCTTGGCAACCAACCCCTATTTACACTTGTTTGCAATGTCCCACAATCACATGATTGCAATTTAAAACATTTTTACTGGAAACCAGTTTCAGTTCTGGGTTTTCACAAAAATGTCCATAGCAAACAATGGATTTGCTTAACAAACTCAGCATTGACCTAATGGCCATGGTGTCAATTAATGATCACCACAAAAAAACTTGTAAAATCAAATCAATCATGGGGTGCTTTATGATCATAGCAACTTATGATAGCAGATTTTGTTATGGTTGTAAGTTGAGGACTACTTGAAATAGTACACTATGTTGAGGTAATCCCCCGTAGGTAGAATGATTGCATAGAGGGAGACGTAGTGAGAGAAGTGAAGAATAACACACACACAGCACACAGATACACTGTACAGTAAATGTAGGTTTTTACTTCCAATAAACGTTTAAGCACAGTCCAAGATTAGCAGTCCAAGTCATTCACAGGTAAAGCAGTCAGTGCTCAATTCAGGGATAATCCAAATATCAAAGTCTAGTATCAAAAAACAGTTCAATAATAGACTTACATCAACGATCAGTAATAGTCATTAGGAGGAACAGCAACAAGAAGGAACAGAGAGACTCACTGAGACTCTCTTCTGAGACTAAACAACCCAGGTTTCTGGCTCCATCTTATGGCTGTTTGAGAAACCACACCCAATTACAATTTTTGCATTTTCTTAAAGATACAAGTATTAAAATGTCTATCCTGGTTTATATATTTCCAACCCAAATAAATGTTAGGTGACTTACATTCCTAACACACTATTAAAAGGAAGTCACTTGCTAAAGTTATTTGTCTCAATATGTGTTTCTAAACTATCCTTCTGACCTGCTATTTCAACCTTTCCTATAGTTTGATATATATTGTCGGAACTTCCTTTTTAGAGGAAGTTAAGAAAAAGAACTCTTTTTAAAAAGGAAATTTTTGATTACCTGCTGAGTTTTCCCTCTGCAAGAAGATAAACTGCTCTTTCCTTTTACCCAGTGAATGGAAACAGCTTAACAGAAAAAGAAGGAACAATCTTTTCCATAGCAAAAGAAGCTTTTTGTATTTTGCAGTGTTGTGACTGCTGTTCAGCACTGTTATGCACACTTTTAAAAGGAATTGAGTCTAGGTGTTTATTTCACAATAAACATGCAGCACAACATACATATTAGGCAGTAATTTCAGTTTTTTGCAAAATGAATTTAGTCAAATATCTAAAGTAACTTTTAAAAAAACAACCATCTCTGCAGTAACAATTTGAGGCTATTAACTTATAATATACTACTATCTATATAAACAATTTCTGGAAACAGCAGATTTTAAATAACAAGGTTGCTTACAATGGAATGGGACAACTCACTGCAGTCAACTCATCACAGCCAACTCACTGTGGGACAGCCCGCTGGACAATTCAACAATTCAATTCATTATTTAAAATAATAATAATAAAAAAAAATTGTCAGGCACATTTCATTTTGATCCTCCTTTGGAATCTTTTCTTTCATTATTCTATTCTATTTCTTTAATATTAGTGTAACTCCTGTCCCATGGCGAGTTTGTCACAATGAGTTTGTCACAGTGAGTTGACCGCTGACAAGTTGACCATGGCCAGTTGGCCATGGTAAGTTGACTATGGTGAGTTGGTTGTGGTACATTGACCATGGTGAGTTGGCCATGGTAAGTTGACCATGGCAATTTGGCTATCATACATTGGCAATGGTGAGTTGCTGTGGTAAGTTGAACATGGTGAGTTAGCCATGGCAACTTGGCCATGGTGAGTTGGCTATGAGATTGTCTTAGAACCATGATGACAAACCTATGGCATGCATGCCACAGGTGGCACACAGAGCCATTTATGCAGGCATATGAACCTCAGCCAAACTTACCTTCACTGCACATGTGCATGCCTCTCAGCTGATTTTCAGCCTGTTTGAGGCCATTTTTGCCCTCCCAGAGGCTCGAGGGAAGTCTCTGCAACCTCAGGAGGCTGGAAAATGGGCCTTCCAGAAATGCCAAAATGGGTCCATTTTCAGACTTCTGAGGCTGCAGAGGCTTCCCTTGAGCCTCCAGGAAGACAAATACAGCCTCAAATAGGCTGAAAATCAGCTGAGAGGCATGTGCATGTGCATGTGCAGTGCAGGTAAAAGGGCAGGACAGGGGTGTTGTGAGCGTATGTGCAGGGGGAGCGGGGTGCATTGCATTGTGGGTGCCGGCGTGTGCATGCTTTCAACACACCACAACAAAAAAGATCACTATAAACTGTCTTAGGACTCCCCTATTAGCTATGCTGAGTTGTCTTAGGACTCTCCTATTTTGAACCCATGTCAGAGATGTCCTGAAAGACTCCTCTGATTTTGGAGTCTCTGTGAATGCTTTGGGAATTGCTGTTTGTCATTTGCAAATTTACAGTTATTGCTTCTGCAACTACTATTGCTACTACTATTATTCCTATATGTGTGTTTGTATTTCTTCGTTTTGTTTTCTTTCTTTCCATAGTTCACAGCTCAATTGGATAACAATGAGAGTACATTAAAAAAAAGAAAAAAATAATCCAGGTAATTTGTTAATCAAACTCAATGGATATTTTCTGCTGCTATTGCAATTTGTTAAATGTCTTTTCAGTGGATCTACCCTATCTGGGCTAATAAAAAGACAAAAAGCACTCAACCTACATTAAATTCAGTTTGATGAGGAACAATTAGTGATTGAGAGCTCTCAGCTCCTTGTTGCTGACCTGCTCTTATAAGTGGAATTTATGCCTCTCTCCACCAAATGCCTTTTCCCATCTCTGGTTCAAAGGATGGAAAGAAAACACAGAGTTCAGTGTTGTTAGCATATTTATGATGGTAAATTTCCAGGTAAACCATTCTTTATTTCTTTTGTATCATATTATAAAAAAACTAGGAACAACATGGAACCAAAGCCTCTGTCAATTATTTTTTAAAATCAAATTTAAAAAGAAAGTGCCTGTGACCTGCCTAATTCAGAGGAGAAGACCCAGATCCAGGGGTGGGTTTCTATCAGTTCTGTCCACCTCTGTAGGACTGGTAGCTCTGAAGAGCAGCAGACAGAGAACCGGTTCTATGTCTGCTGATATTTTTGCCCACCCACCCACCTGGGTTCTTACCTGATCTTTATTCCCTGATTTTTCAACTTCAGCTGCCAAACGAGACACAGCTGCAGTTAAAAAAACAAGAAAAGAGGGCTGTTTCAAAGGCTGCTTCTCAGCACTCAGCGTGCTAATGGTGATTTACAGGCACAGCTCACAGTGGGCAGGGAAGCTCATAAATCCCGAACTGGTAGTTAACCCTGTTGTATCCCACCCCTGCCCAGATCCTTCAATGCTTTGGAGTGATTCAGTTTTACCTTCTTGGTTACTAAAAATTTACCCAACTGGGCCATTTTATCAATCCACTAGAGTTGGAATGGACCTTGGAGGTCTTCTAGTCCCACCCTCTGTTCAAGCAAGAGACTCTATAACATTCTGGACACATGGTTGTCCAATCCTTTCTTAAAAACCTCTAGTGATGGAGCACCAACAACTTCTGAAGGCAAGCTGTTCTATTGGTTAATTGTCCTCACTGTTAGGAAAGTTTCTCCTTAAGTCCAAGGTTGCTCCTCTCCTTGATTAGTTTCCATCTGTGGGAAGCCCCCACCCCCAAAGAATGAAATATTTTGAGGAATATAAAAAATGGCAGAATATTATATTTCCCTAAATGAAAAATTGAGAAACATGTTTTTAGAGGCAGGAAACAGCCCCCAAGTCTTTCTTAATCGTCCACAACAGATGCTAGCACTTAAGAGATAAAGAGCTTATTGAAAGAAGAAGCCAACTATTTAGATGGCTCCATTCAAAAGCAAAAACAAATATTGCAGGCAGAAATCCATTCAAGACAGTATATTATGTCTTCTTTCCCATCTTGGAATTAAACCCAGATGGATAGATTCCTTCCAACACATCCATTGTTTCTTGTCTTGCCTTCTGGTACTTTGGAAAATAAGTTGACCCCCTCTTCTTTGTGGCACCCTCTCAAACACTGGAACACTGCTATCATGTCCCCCACCCCCCCGGCCTTTTTTTTCTTAGACTAACCAAACCCAAATCCTGCAACCATTCTTTTGTTTTTGTCTCCAGGCCTTTAATCATCTTAGTTCCTTTTAATTCAGCCAAACCTAATGGGCACCCCTAACTTAATCTACAAGGATTCTGATCCAGACATATATTAAGAGACAAAGCCCAAATCAGCTTTTTTATTTTTGCTTTCTGCCATGTTTTTACACCCATTTAAAAAAACTATGTTAGAGTTTCCATGCAAAAGGAATGTTCCATCAATGTGCTGGTATGCTCAATCTGAGCTCATTTATGGAACAGTTAAAGTTTAAGCAGGCTTTTTTTAAAAAAAATAAAAATAATCTAATACAGCAAATGTGTTGCTGTAATGCAAAGTGTTGTATTAACTTTTTTTAAGGGTTCTTCAACTATATCTCTTCCAGGCAAAGTATATTGTGTTTAATGGAAAATAAAATGCTAATTTGATCAGCATTAATATGATCATTATCACAGCTTTACAAGGAATTGAAACAGTCTCCTTATCTAATTGTCTCCCCATTCAAAAGAAAGAGGCAATACCACAGATTGTAGATACAAGCCAGAGGTGGTATTCAGTAGGTTCTGACCAGTTCTGGAGAATCGAGAGCGGAAATTTTGAGTAGTTTGGAGAACCGGCAAATACCACCTCTGACTGGTGCCACCCCCATCTATTCTCTGCCTCCCGAGTCCCAGCTGATCGGCTGGGTCTTCTTTTGTTGCCCTGTACAGGAGAACGGAGTTGGAAAGCAGGTTTGGGGAGCAGGGGTGGGTTTCTACCAGTTCTGTCCACCTCTGTAGAACTGACAGTTCTGAAGAGCAGCAGACATAGAACCGGTTCTATGTCTGCTGATGTTTTTGCCCACCCACCCACCTGGGCTCTTGCCTGATCTTTATTTCCTGATTTTTCAACTGCAGCTGCTGAACAAGGCACAGCTGACGTTAAAAAGCAAGAAAAGAGGGCTGTTTCAAAGGCTGCTTCTCAGCAAGCAGCATGCAAATGATGATTAACAGGCACACGGCTCACAACGACCGGGGAAGCTCGTATATCCCAAACCAGAAGTTAACCCTGTCGTATCCCACCCTTGGTGGGGAGGGAATGGGGATTTTGCAGTATCCTTCCCCTGCCATGCCCACCATGCCACACCCACAGAACCAATGTTAAAACATTTTGGATCCCACCACCGGCTACAAGCACTGCAAAATTCACTTTTTAAACGGTGAAATATATTAGCCAGAACACTTGGTTTATAATAACTGACTCAAACCTTACATGTTCAAATGGTATCAAGTGAATTTCAGGTGGTCCTTGACTTATAACCATTCATTTAGTGACCACTTCAAAGTTACAAAAGCACTGGAAAAAAAAGTGACATGACCGTTTTTCACACTTACAATTTGAACAGTGGTGGGATTCAGCCAGTTCGCACCACTCCGGGAGAGCTGGCTGGTAATTTTCTAAGCAATTTGTTGAATTGGTTGTTGGAAGAAATCTTTAGGGCAGAGAACCGGTTGTTAAATTATTTGAATCCCACCACTGAGTATGATCATGGCATGTTCCCCATGTTCACATCGTCAAAATTCAGACGCTTGGCAAATGACTCATATTTATGACATGTTTATGATGGTTGCAGTGTTCTTTTGAGAACTTTTGTGACCTTCTGACAAGCAAAGCCAGAGGTGGATATTCAGTAGGTTCTCACCAAGCCACGACCATCAAGCCACAGAACCGGCAATAAAAAAAATTGAATCCCACCACTGAGCAAAGCCAATGGGAAAACCAGATTCATTTAACAACTGTGTTACTAACTTAACAGCTGCAGTGATTCACTTCACAACTGTGGCAAGAAAGGTCACAAAATGGGACAACACTCACTTAACTGTCTGGCTTAGCAACAGAAATTTTGGGCTCAATTGTGGTTATAAGTGGAGAGCTACTTGTACTTTTTCTGTGCCCAAACATGGAAATTTTTTGCACGCAGATTATTTTAAATCCAACTGCATTTGAATCATCCAGCATAGGATCATCAGACTATCTAATAAAATAAATGATTTAGACCAGATCAACTCAACAGTCCATACTGAATTGATAAAACAAATTGGTTCAGTTCAGTAGTGGGATTCAAAAATTTTTTACTACCTGTAGGCATGACTTGGTGGGCATGACAGGGGAAGGATACTGTAAAATATCCAGTCAGAGGTGGTATTTGCCGGTTCTCCAAACCAGAGGTGGTATTTAGAAGATTCTGACTAGTTCTGGAGTACTGGTAGCAGAAATTTTGAGTAGTTTGGAGAACCGGCAAGTACCACCTCTGACTAGAGATTTTACAGTATCCTTCTCCTGCCATGCTCACCAAGCCATGCCCACAGAACCGGTAGTAAAAAAAAATTGAATCTCACCACTGCTCCGAACTACTCAAAATTTCCATTACCGGTTCTCCAGAATTGGTTAGAACCCGCTGAATACCACCTCTGGTTCAGATCCAAGTGACACAGACCTATGGCATTGAGAAACTGGTCCCCAGATTAGCTTAGCTGATGTGAGAATTGTGAGGTAAATATCAGCTACAGAAGCCAGACGCTTCTGTAGCATTGTACAGAAGCATTGTCAACACTGAATGCTTAATTAAGAGGTGAGTCTGAGGGAATGGGATAACTTGTCACAGCCAACTTGCTGTGGCCAATTCACCATGGCCAACTAGCTGCAGGACAATTTAATGTCTATTTAATAGAATAAATTAAAAAATAATTTAATTCTGTCCATCCTTTTGTATCCTTTCTTTAATGATTCTATTCCACAATTTCTTTGGTGTTAGTGTAACTCTTGTCCCACAGCGAGTTGTCCTCTGGTGAGATGGCTATGACAAGTTGTCCTACAGCAAGTTGGCTATAGCAAGTTGGCTATAGCGAGTTAACTGTGGTGGCCATGGCGAGTTGACCATGGCAATTTGGCTGTGGCGAATTGCCATACAACCGAATCTAACCAACCCCCACCTCTGTGTGTGTGTGAGAGAGAGGGGGAAAGAGAGAGAGAAAGAGAGGGAGAAGGAGAATGTCAGATCAGTGTATCTGCCATTCTTCAATGGAAAAAGAAGGGGGAGGAATTGATACAAGTAATCCTTTCTGATGTAACCTGAATATCTTAAATCTTATATTGAATCTGTATACTTGCACATGATATACAACAGGAGGACTGGAGCCAGATGTCTAGAAACTTGTCACCTCTTGGAGAGATAGCAAGAGGAGAAGGAACCATTAAAAAACCCAGCTCTGAAAGATAGTTCCTGGGAAACTCTTTTAAGATGTGATCCCAGAAAGGGAAGAGGATTAACATGTGGTGTTCTGTATAAAAATAGTAGAATCCAAATAAAACATTCTGATTGATTACAAATAACTAAAGGGGATAGGTTCAAAAGGAACCAATCCCCGAAGCCGCACAAAGGTGGCAAAACTTAAATAAATGTCATCTGTTAACAAGCCGGCAGACAGAATAGTATAAAAGGGCTGTTGTGGCTTGAGCCAATGTTCCCGTTACTGTTTGCTGTTAACTAATAAAGAGTTACTTGTTGGAACCCAGTCTAACCTCGTGTTTTTCTGTGGACGGGAACACTGCGCGACGAAGTGGGTGCATGCCGAAACGGCGAGTCGAGCACACGGTGACAGGCACAAGCCAGATGAGAGAAATGGCCGGAAACAATGCGCCACACCCACCCTTCAACCCATGAGGGAGGAAAATTGGGAGGGGAATCGTAGCAATTGGACCCGTTTTCCAGTGTACCTAGAGAGCAATGATATGGAAGGAAATCTCAGACCAACGAAAAGAGCCATCCTCTTGACACACTGTGGGCCTGCGATTTTTAAAATGGCCAAGGCTTTGGGCAAAGCCCCAGAGATGTCAAGCAACTGACGTGGACCGAGCTCCAAAAGACACTAAGCCCACTATGCACCAGTGGTGTCAAACTTGATAAAGCGGCATGAGTTTTATTGAAGAGAGAGCAGAAAGAAGGCGAAAACCAATCGTCTGATTTCGTTAAGCACGCAACTACACCCAAAGTAAGGGAGGCATGTGAGTTTCTTAATTTAGATGAAGTCGATGCGGGATCAAGTGATAGTTGGGTTAAGAAGACTCAACCATAGCAGAGCAAACTACTGAACAAACCCAATATCTCAAGTGGCCAAAGCTATGGTCAGAAGCCTCGGGCTGCAGAAGCGCTGGAAATGAGCTGTGTGAAGATGTAAGGCAAATGAATGCAAGTAATGATTGAGAAAAGCCCCGGCCAGAGGAAAAGACAACCTCCCTATCTAATACATACGCATTATGAAGAATCGAAGAAGATGTCAGAATCGCGGGAGGAAGACGACGAATCGCACCGCCTATACGCTAAAACAAGAAAGGGCGCGAAAAATAAGAAATCTGCGGCAGGAATGTGCTGGCTGCGGCGGGAAACCATCCCCGAGCCGAATTGCAGATTCCTCGATGCGCCATTTGCAGAGGCATGCAAGAAAAAGGGCGCATTAATCGGAGAAAGTATGCAGAAACATAGAAAATTACAGCCCTAAAGGAAGAGAAGGAAAACGACTGCCCCAGCAAAAAACCTGGAGCCCAGAGACCGCTACGAGAGAAATGGCAGAGAAGAACAGGAAGCCACTAACGGAGAGAAAGCATACCAAACTTTTCACTAAGGAAGTAAGGCTTCAAGACGGAAAGCGGAAGAAAGAAAAAATAGTTGTAAAATCAAGAACAGTCCTTGTGAGTGGAAGTTCGATTCTGGAGTGTCTCTAAGTCACATTGGTTCAATGGGAACCCTAAAAACGAATTCCTGACATTAAAATCATCAAGGAACTCCAGAGACAAAAACAATCGCTCAAAAGATTATCACCCCCCCGGGAAACTGAATTTCCTGTATCGGTTCATTGCGCGAACATTTGTAGAGACTCGCTATCAAGGCACGAGTGTCGCTGAAGTACTACCACTAACCATGTCGACCAAGAGGATCGTACCAAGCTCCTGGGTATCGAATGGTTCGCACTCTTGGGCATCGGGATGCACCGGAAGTCAGACGTGGCCGCAGCAACTGAGCTGGGAAGGAGAAGACCTGATCCAGGCGAAGTTCCATATTACGTCTTTCGACGGCTCCCTAGGCAGGTATTGGGGAAACCCCCATTCAATTTAGTCTAGAACCCACAGATAACCTCTAAAAAGACATAAAGCCAGAGCACGGGTCCGTGTGTCGACTTGTAAAAGAAAAATCGAGGAAGCAACTGAAATAAATTGATAGAATATATACAACGGGGTTTTAGCACACCCGGGTTCGACCCACGGGGGCTAAGTGGGAAACCAGCCAATTTTTTTGGTGGGGAAAAACCAAAACCAATTAAGGCCAGACGGGTCGGTTTCGAATCTGTGGCGACTACAAGGCTACCCTGAACCCACGGCATTGCAACAGAAGAGCGTAACTCGGTGCGAGTTGTGCAACAACCATACTAGGCACTCTCTTGGGGGGAGGAAGGGTTTTCGCACAACTAGAACCTGGCAACAGGCGTACGCGCACACCAGGGATCCAGAACCCCTTAAACGGCGGAAGCAGCAAACATCATCACAGACTCGCCTACAAAGGGGCATTACAAATGTAATAGACTCCAATTTTGGGTAAGTGTAGCCCAAGGCATCTTCAGAGCCTCATTGGAAACTGTTGCTAAAATAGCATACAGAGGGGTACGCCATACTTGATGACTCACTAATTTCGGCACACACGCACTCGCATAACAAATAGCAACAGCTAAGAGAGAGGAAGACCTGCAAACAGGTCCATAACTAAATTGCAGAAGAATTGGCCTTAAAGTAAAGACACGGAAATAACAAGTGCCGTTCGCCCTAATGACTGACAATTTCGTCGTCGAGTTTTTAGGATATTTAATTGATGGGAGGGCATAGCACCCCACTGAAAAAAAAAGTAAGAGCTATAAAAGACGCACCAAGAAACCACAGAATAAACTGAACTGCAGGCATTTTGGGGAAGCTGATAAACTTTTAATAAATAATATGTTTCTAGCCCAAAAAGCCACAATAGGCGGAACAGATTTGCATCGATTACTGGACAAGAAAAAACAATTTGGATGGGGTTTAAAAAAGAAAAAAAAGCCTTCCAAGGAATTAAAGACTTAATTAAGCATCAAAAACACCCGTTCTTATTCAGTTAGCATACACTGCCATTGACGGTGAACTGTGACGCCTCGCCATTCGGAGTCGTGCCATCCTGAAGCCACGCATTAGCTGATGGGAGAGAGGCACTCGTCGCATACTATTCTAAAACCCTGTCCAAAGCCGAGCGTAATTACAGCGCAGTTTGGACAGAGAAGCTCTAAGCAAATTGTCACTGGAGTGAAACGCTTCGCACAAGTACCTATATGGAAGAACTTTTCAAATCGTGAGCAGATAACAAGCCACTACTAGGGAATTTTGGGCGGGAAACAAACCTAACACCAAAATATCCTGTCAGCCCCAGCGAATGACTAGATGGTCAGAGTTTCTGGCAGGCCTATTCCTATACTCTACAGCATCGACCAGGGAAACAAATTTCTAATGGCAGAGCCTTGAGCAGAGCAACCATTACCAATCACGAGGAAGACCCGGCGCCAAGGACGTATGACAGATAGAGACTTGCCCGCGATCTAGCCATATCCTGGCGAATGATGTCCGAGCCAGAGGCCATACCCGACAAAAGTTAACCCATTGACTGCCCGCATGGACTTAATGGTAGGTAAAGGCTGGCCGGAAAAAACAAAAAACTGAGGAAGCTTTAAACCTTCCCGGACCTGACAACTGAACTTTCAATCGCAAAAAGGTTGTTTTTATCCTGGTGGGGGGTGATTGGGTAATTAATTTTATATGATTACAAACCAAAAGGTCTTGGGTAATGCCTGCCACGGAAGGCCACCATGGAATAGTTTAATAAATGAAAGGCCCCTTGATAGGGAGCTACGTTTGGTGGCCGGGTATAAGATGAGGGAACATCGAATACTGGGGTAAACTTGTGGCAATAGAATGCCATAGAGAATCAGGCCGTCCCCGCCACAAAGCACCCATAAGAGAAGCTGGGAAACCCAAGCAGGCGCGCGCTGGTACGAATCCACCACTCGATGTTTGCAGGTCCTAACACACTAAAGGGGGCATCAC
>BHFT01055741.1:0-18021 GCA_004320025.1 Laticauda laticaudata | reverse complement strand
AAGCACCAACGCCCTTTCTGCGCATCGAGCTTGTTTCAGAGCATCCAGTTGTGAGAGCATACGCAAAGCTATGAGCCTGTCTTAGGGAGGGCCACCAGGTTGGCCTGGACATCTCCTCCTGGCCTGTCGGACCCGATTGCACGAATTTGTCCTGTCCCACAAAGGGAAACCTACAGAGGTGGCAAAATGATGATCTATTTTATACATGGTCTAATGAATGGGGCGTAGAGAGGCAGAAGTTGGCCGCTCGACAAATTTCAGATATTGATGCTGGGCCTGTGCTCGTCTCATCGGTTGCATAGATGACTGTGAATGCGCGTCATGCCTTGGCCTCAGAGCTGTATGCGCTAGACCTGACAGGTTAGAGTTCTCGAATAGCTTTCGTATGTATGTCATAGCCAACGGCTCATAGAAGGTGAGACTTTGCATTCCCTGAATTTTGGGACTGATAAGGACACAATAAAGGCTTGACTATTTTCTGCGAGGCGTGTGCGGAGTTTGAGTATATATTTACTCTGATATAATATCATCGAGCCTATGGCATTGTAAGCTCCATCCCTTGGGATGGTCTAAGGGAAACATTAGGCATAAGTATGTCCTGTGCCTGGGAAAAACAGAGTTACGATTTTGGGGGAATAAATGTAGGAGTCGGGACACGCCGCAATAGATCGGGCGTGGGAAAACATGAAGATCTTGTCTAATAGGAGAGATTACCGGAAATATGCTGAGGCAGAAGCAGCTGCCACGAGGAGACTATCTCTCTTTATACGCCAGAAAATTGTAAACCTTGTCGATTCAATGGTTTTCGAAAAGGCCCTTAGTGAGTGCAACCAAGGACCTTGTTAAGGTCCCTGGTGGAATAACGTGTACCACTGGAAGGGCAATCGTTTGAGCTGACGCCTCCCCTCGCACAGTGCAAGATCCGCATGGTGTGGATAGGGAAAGGAAAAATAAGGCCTTCCAAGTGGAACTCGATGGCAGCGCTGCCACCTATCTTTTCAATGTATCCGCGCCGTGCAACTTCCCTTGCCAGTCCTTTCTCTTGCACAAGTTCCAACTCTCGAATTTGAGCCAAGAAGGAGAGGGTGGGATCCAAAGTTTGGAGGACTCGGTACCCCACACCCCAACCCTTTGGCCAGAAACTGGAACACATGTTGTCTATTGTAAAATGTTGGAGTTTGTTGAGGGGGGCGTCTAGCGGGTAGGATGTGGCAATAACTCTGTTGCAACATTACTTCTAAGGATCAAATTGCCAACGCTCACCTCCAGCGAGTCAGCTGCGACCATTGAAGGTTCGCGGGTGTTGAAGGGGCCGCCTGAAATAATGAAAAGCCTGTTGATGGGATTCTCATGGAGCTTGATACGGGGAGACATGTGGAGATCTACAAACCACAGCCGTCTGGGCCAGTTAATGAGTTCTACGTAAGAAGTAGTTTCTGCTCTAAGTCTAGTAATCTCTTGGGGATGACGGCTTGGGAATCAGGGGAAGGGGCCGGGAATGCTATACAGGGAAATCCGGGGCCCGGCAGACAAGCGGCGGAGGCGAGTTGAAGTTCTCCGCTCCTTGCTTGGGGCACCTGGAAAATCTCTCGGGAGCCGGTGGTGAGGGGGGAAGTGAACAGCTCCACACCAGCTGCAAATTTCCTGACCACTTTTTTGAAAAGCGGAGGGGCTTTGGAGTTTGCCCTATTGATTGAACGTCTAAGAGCGTGGTGGCCGCGTCAGTCAGTCTGCCTGTTGTCTTTAACAGATCATAATGTGTTTCTGTCTCTGAATGGAAGGTAGGCTGGTCCTCCACCCAACTATACAAGTGCTCCTCTTCTTCACAGTGAGATGTTTTCAATTGTGTGCTCCTCTGCTTGTTTACTGTGCCGCTTTGGCTGTTACAATTTGTCGGACAGGATATGGTATGTGCTAATTGTGTACCTGGGGACAAAGAAGCTGCAAAGGGCTCCCCATTCAATCTTTGGCCAAATAACAAATTGTGAATAGTTCAGACTGGGGACGCCCTGTTCAAACCCCTGATTGAGTTAACTAATTGGCTGGAAATGCTTAATTAGTTTATCTGGCGACAGGGTAAACCTTTGCCTTCCCACTGTAATCCATGACAGCCCCTAAATGGGTTATCACCCAGTTGATAATGTTAATTGACTATCTCCTCCAATTTATTAAAGAAGCCATGCTTTTGTAGGGATTGTAATGTATCTCTGGGTATCTGACTGGCTTGATGGGCGGAAGGGTGACAAAATCAAGATTTCATCAAGATAACATCTCGGAATCTGTACAAAGGGTGCTCTGAGATGAGGGCAGCTAGGCACTGGGGCAGACCTTCTTGAAGGTCCTAGGGGGCAGAAGCTAGTCAAAAAAAGGGAAGAGGGCCACCTATTCAAAAGAGGTGGTTGTTAATAAAGAATCTCAGAAATTTATAGGGTGGGAAGACTGAATAGGCACCCCTGCAGGATACGCCTCCATAATCTATGGGGACCGTGAGGACCGTCCCCACTTCCTGATAGCAAGTGAAAATAGTGCAGGTGTAGCATTTTAAAAACTGGGTTTTATACTAAGAAACGGGTGAAGAAGTTTCGGAGGTCTAATATCCGCTCTCCAACCCGCCGAACTTTGGGCACCGAGAAGATGTAAATAGAACCTCACCCTGGTTGAGTGGTAAGCTATTGGTTGATTGGCATCCATTATATCTAGTAGATGTTTGGATAGGCAATTCCATGAGGACCATGTTTAGATCGGGTCTATGGAGAGGGAGGCATGAACATGAAAAAATAAATTATGGGGGAGTGGATTGAAATCAGCGCAAGAACCACAAGACTGGATTTGTCTCTCGGGGACCCAAGGAATTAGAGTTGATAGAGTGGCCATTTTGGTCAGGGCCGATAATTTTAAGGGCCATCCGCAATGGGCGGGTGTGGGCCCCCGAGAAATATTTTTTTGGGGTAACGCGAAGGGACCTGTTTCCTGCTCCACGAGAGGATCTTTTTTGATTGACACACCCCTTCTGCTCGGTATCCCCTGAAGTTCGGACCTATCCTGGCCTGGCTGGCCCTGGTCTGAGTAAGGGGGGGTCTCTGTATCTGGATGAAAAAGGGATCCTGAATAAAAAGGGTCGAAAGTATTCCTTCCGGAAAGGGACTGGGGGTTTTCTGGGATCTGGCTTTCCAGAAAAGGGAAGGAAGCTTTTTTTGTTTGTGTTGTCCATGAGTTTTGTTGATTAGCTAGGACGCGATCCACAGGGGAAAGGCAGAAACAGTCTATCTGCCACAATGGGGGGTTGAGATCGGCTCTGGATTTGTGTTTGACAGTCGACTTTTGTCAGTGTTTTAACCATAGCAAGTGAACGCACTGAGACAATGTTTTGAAGTAATGGCCAGCTGCTGAAACCTTGGAATGAACGCGCCATGATAAGTTGACATTCAGGCGTGAGAGATATCAGCTATTGCAATCAGTTTAGCGGAATATTCTTGGGGTGCGGTCTAAAGTTAGAGCTTAGAGACTTGTTGCTAAGGGTAGGAGACGGAGACCATCTGAGAGACGAAACGTGTGGAAGAAGGGAGGTGGCCGTGACTGGTTCTGATGGGCGCCAGCCGTCAGACTGATGGTCTTTGTGTAGCGCTAGCTTGGCCTGTTTTTTTCCTCTGGCTTTAATGCCACCAGCGGCATCACTGGGAATGGAGGAGGACATTTGACCTCCACTAGATAAGGTCACTCTACTTCGGGGATATTGCAAGTTTTATCAGAGGTTCAGGAGCCAGGTTGAAATGTTTCTCTTGTCATCTATCCAGTGGGGGTTGTGTAACACCCAGTGCAGAGGCCCACTGCTTCTGTACAGGTCGCAAAAGCATGGGTAGGAACTGGGATCACCTCTGCTTCAACTACTGGGTTTATTTGAAGGAGGCCAGATCTCTGGTACCGCCACTTCAAATAAGTGGTGTGGTGGGAAAGAGACGCACTTATTTAGGGCATGCGATGTTTATCTTTTTCTTTTTTGTCTTAAACCAAGAGAGATCCTGAAGCGTCTGTGGGCGGAAAAACCTTGTAACACACGTTGGTTTAAGAATAAGACCCTCATCACTCAGACGTTCCCATCTTTCTAAGTGTTCTGCTTTCTGATATGGGGGTTTTGATATCATGTATTAGGATCCAATGTTAGTCTCCTCCATTTGATGCATTCTGGATCCACTTCTTCTCCTTCTCCTCCCTGGCCGTCGATCCTTGAGAGGGTGTCGCCCCCCATAAATGTAAACATGGGGTAATGGTGCTGCTCTGACCCTTGTCAACGACCTCGAGTGGGATTGGAATGCCTGATCGGGTTGATCAACGCTGATATATTGCCTGGTCATGACCAGTGGGTGGTAAAGCCCCCTGGCGATTCCCTGACGGATTGGCAGCCTACCATCCAGGCTTTCATCCTCTGGAACGATCCTCAATAAGGGACAATCGCCTTGGTGAAACCAGCAAAGGTGTTCGGAATGAATGTCCGCGGGGCACTTGGGCTGGTTTGGCCTTGGGAGAGCCAAACATGTGCCTGGGATGAGAGGGAGAGATCTAGGGGAGGAGGAAGGGTGTGGAAGAAAAAGATGGGCTGGAAGAGGAGAAGTGGCTGTGGGAGCATGGTGCGCCTCCTGGATGCAGCATGTCCTGTGTTTTTTTGTAAAAGGTTTAGTGGTGCCTTATAGCCTCCCTTTCTGAGGCTTTGGGCAGTCCCTTAGGGGTGCTTAGGTTTTGTGTTGAGATTTGGCTTTTGCCTTTTCAGCGATGAGTCTGAGAGGTGGTACTACTGCCATTCGATTCAAATTGGAATCTACAGTATGCTTGTTCATAAATATACGCTTTGAAGGCGGTTGGCATGCCGGGGACCGCTGAATCTGAGTCAAGAGCCGTTGGCCCTGATAATATTCTTATTGCCCACCTTTTTTATATATATATATTTGGTTTTTTTTTAAGTTTTTTGCGGGTACTTACATGTATGCTGTTAAGCTTCCTTCGGGTTATTATGCCACGACATTGTAGTTTGTGGGCTTTTAAAGTTGGTAGCAATGTTTTCGGGCGCAGAATCTCATCTGCCATCCATCAGGCTTCTGTATTGAGGGTTTGCTCTATTGGGTTTGGACGAACTCATACAGAAGCCTGATAATGGCAAGATGAGACTTCTGCGAAATGTTGGCTAACAACTTTAAAAGCCAATTACAATGACGTGGGATAATACCCCAAGGAAGCCTGAACAGCCTACATACATACATACATCATGACGTAATACATACATAACAGTACGTATTAATGAGTCAGTATCTCAGCAATATTATATTTTGTTGAAATTAATATATTCTACCTGACATGCCCGTTCTCTTTGAGCTGTGAAGAGCATCCAGCCCCACCCCTTTTTCCATCTGGTGGGGTCCTGTTTTGAGCCAATGAATTGTTAGGGCAATGAGAATGAGGGCGTTTATTTCTCTCATCTTCGCCAAAACTGGGGAACGCTGAGGAGGAGTCCTGTGGAGGAGGAGGAGTGTTCAACAAATTAAGCCCAGCCTACAAATGCAGAGACTGAAGCACCTCCCACTACTGGTGGCTCTTCACAGCTCAAAGAGAATGGGCGTGTCAGGTAAGCACCAACGCCCTTTCTAGGAAGAGACTAAGGAAATGAAATTTTAGAAGTATGGCTTGTTTCCACCTAAATGAAAACTAGTGTTGGAAAATATGTGTGAGACCAAATTTGCCGAGAAGAATATGTTCTTTAGCCAATAGCTGGCAACTATTAGCCAATCTTGCTTCCACCCATTAAAGATCAACCAGCCATGCAGTATTTGAGATATATCTAGACATCTATAAATGTACACTAAGAGCCAATTAAGGCAACAGATTAGAAATCAGGAGAAGTTTAGGCCAAGCCTCAGCCACAAAACCTGGACTCTGGTCTAGTTACTTTCTCTCAGCCCTAGGAAGAAGGCAATGCCAAAGTATTTCTGAAAATCTTGTCAAGAAAACTGCAGGGACTTGTCCACGCAAACTGCAAGAAATGGACATGACTAAATAGGAGAGAGAGAGAGAGAGAAAGAGAAAAAGAGAGAGAGAGAGAGAGAGAGAGAGAGAGAGAGAGAGAGAGANGCCAAGCCCATAAGTAGATAAATTTCAGGACAGCTGCTGGACCCTTTTAGCTCAGCACTGTATTTTATGTTTGGGCTTTCATAGACCCAGAAGAGCAGAATACTGTTCTAAGACATTTGAGACATTTTGTCTGTATCTTTTTGAGTTCATCAACAAGCATATTGTGTAATATAAGTCTTTTGGTGAACACTGTTATTTCTACTGTATTATATAAGGGTCCCCAAGGTCCTCTCAACCAGGGGTCACCAACCTTTTGGACCTCAGGCACCACCAAATTCATAATTTTAAATCCTGTGGATCACTAATATGAATTTGGACTGAGGGTGGCTTGCTGACATTGGTGGGAAAGTCGGTCCCATATTCCAGAGCTGCAATAGTCACAAGACTGGCCCTTTGGTTATCCCAGAGCTCTTGGAGCAAGATGCCTTGCAAGGTCCCAAAGACTCATTTCTGGTCGAGTTTGGGGGAGAGAAATAAAGACTTTTGCTGTTTTCCTTGCGTGCAGTCAAAAGCAGAAGAAGAAAGAAGCGGAAAAAAGCAGAAAGAAGCGAGGTGCTTCGAGTGAGTGGAGCAAGTTCCCCCCCTCCACCCTTTCCCTCATCCCCTCACTACTTTGTGTTGTTTGCAATGCAAGCCTTGTGTTCCTGCGGGCCATGTGGGTGGCATAGCCTTGTTTTCCCACACAGCCTGGATTAATTGCTTTGGGGGTGACATTTCTCTGCGGACCACCAAAATTTTCTCGCGGACTACAAGTGGTCCCTGGCCCACTGGTTGGTGACCACTGTTCCAAACCACTTTTGAGTCCTTGATAAATGCACTGTACCATCAGCATACAAAAGGACAAGAAGATTTTGCTCTGTCAGGCTTATATTAATATTAACCAGCATTTCAAGAGAGTTGCATCAAATTCTCAAACTGGTGCTAATATAGCTTTGTTAATCAGCAGCAACAGCAGCATTGGTTGCTTAGAAGCCCTGATGTTCCTCAAGTTTATATTTGGAGATGGACTCAAAGACACATTTGAAATGTACAAAATAGTCAGATAAGGAGGATTTCTGTCTTCTTTTCAGGCCAGGTAAATTTTCAGTGTGTGTATAAAGTCCACTTATAACAATTAAAGTTTATTTATCTTAATTACCAGGATCATCTGGCTCCTCTTTCCAAACATGGGAATTATGGCTATTCTCCAATTTTTAAGGATCAACACTGTCTTGTCTTTAAAGGGGCACCAAAAAGAGGCTCATATTGTCTTGATTATTTCATGGGTAATATAATCGCTATTCGGTGCTTTCTAGTTTTTAGTTGTTCTCCTAATGTTTTTGTCTCAGAGAATGGGTCTGGAAGTCACTCAGGTAGAATATCTTCAGAAAACGCCAGAGAAACATTACTATTAAACATCTATTATAGAAAGGTCAAAAATTGGCTTTTTAAAACCTCTACAGCCATGAGTCCAGCTACATCAGAGGAATCTATTTCTGAATATCCAATGATCAGTCACAACAGCTGGATTTCTTTCCTGAAAGGTTTATGTCAAGGAGAAGCAACCATATGAGCAAAACAATGTTGAGGTATTTATTACCAAAGTTAATGTGTACCAACACCATGTGAAAATGTAAAAACAAATTTAGGATTTTGACCAGTAATATTTCCTCCTGTACTAATCCTGAAGTTCACTGTTTGAGGGGACAATTGGATATTTATTGTTTGATCTGCCAACTGAACGAGGGATATTTTGCACTGTTATGTATATACCATCTTGAAAAATCATTTATTTATACTCATGCAATAATTGCAGCAGCACAAAGCCAGCAAAATTCTTTCTGGTAGCCTGTGATACATAGTGTTCTCCAAGTTTCCATTCATGAAAATGTCTTGAAAGCAGGCATATTTTATTTGATTTGTTAAGACTCTTGGACCCAAAATGGAAGTCCAAGTGGTGTAAGCTACAGAGGGAAAAAGCAGTGTTTGAAGAAGCAAGGAATATGATGAGAATAAGGGACAGGACCTGATTGTTGAGGATATTTTTTTAGAATAGCATTAACTTTATTGCCACTTTGAATGTATGCTAATTGGTATACATTCAATTTCATTGCATACAGGTCTCAAAGGATTACCACCTCCAATATACGCTACATAAACATGACGAAATAAATACATACATACATAATTATGCATATAGCCACATATATTATATGACACAGAAAAACAACAGTCTAGTTTGGATGTATACAATACATGCACATGGCAAGGAAAATGAATCTTGCAAGTTTACCAGACAGATGGCATAGGGAACAAAGCTATTACAAAATCGGGTAGTCCTGCTAGAAATACTTTGAAACCTCCTCCCAGAGGGGAGCAATAGAAACAGACCTTGAAGTGGGTATCTGGGGTCTCTAACAATGCTTTGAACTCTAAGCACATAGTGCTTATAAGCAGTATCCTGCATAATGGGAAGTGAGCTTCCTATAATCTTCTTGGCAGTCCTGACCACTCTCTGTGTGGACTTTCTATCTGAGGCCCTGCTGCCACCAAACCAAACAAGTACTGCAGTTCATTAAAACGCTCCCAATTGTGCCTCTGTAAAAAGTGGCCAGGACAGAAGAAGAAAGATGTACTCTTCTCATCCGATGCAGGAAATGCAGGTGCTGGTTTTCACACTTCAGTAAGGATGAAGTGTGGAGAGATCAGTTCAGATTGTTACTTCTCTGCACCCCCAGATAAATACTTTAATTTAATAATTCAAGACTTAGTGTTAAAAATAAGATTAATACTATATCTCATATTGTGTACCCTATTGCAAAAAAACAACCACCCAGAAATCTTACATCTGAATAATTACTACAACAGAACTTAAGGCATTTTCTGTCCTCAACTGAAAAGAAGAAAGAATATGCACATGCATCACATCATTCCTTGTTGTATTTGTGGATCAAAGAGGGAAAATAAATATTTGGCTTTATCAAAGTGACTTCCAATTGCTGCTTAAGGAGCTCACAACAGTTTAGAAACAAACCTCAGAACAAGTATGAAAGCCATGTGGGGGGCTGAACAAAGCAGAATGTACTATTGAGTTGACTTTGTGTGATGATACAGGGCTTTGTTCTCCATTCCTCAAAGACTGGAGAAATGTATAAGAAGTTGAGCATGTTTAGGGAGGAAAGACTAGACTAAAAAGATACAGGCCCTCCTTTTATAATTTGATGAAAGCTGTTTTCAGGAGGAAAACATCAGACAGGATTCCATTCTGATATTTTTCTCTATTCGGCACTTATTTGAGGGCTATATTTATTTATGGATATGTTTATTTCACTGCTTACTCAGTGGAAGCTTTTGGGGGGGAGGGGGAGGCATTACTAACACAAAGTGAACATTTTAATAGGTTGCAATTTAAACAGAGATAAACTCATTACAAGTTTCATCTAAAGTCAGTGGTGGAAATCCTTTCTAGAATAATCTGTTTCTATAACCCTGCCCTCTGAGACATGAACAGAAGCACAAAGCTAAGACAAAATAACTTAGTGTCTTGTCTAACTTTGGTGGTTCCTGTAGTCTTTAACAGGATGAAATGGTGAATCATAGGACAAAATATTTTGAACCAAGGTACTTCAAATGAACTAATTTACAGAATACTTCAAAAATATGGATTCGTGTTTTCCTTGGAATTGAAATTTGGTACATTTTATAAAACATTTTATGACAAAAACATCATAAGGATAAAAAACAAAAAATATCTTATACAAAAGTCATATTTCCTGTGCTGATGTTTAACTATGCTATATATGGTAGTTCAACATGAGCCAATTTCAAGGCAGATGCATCTCTAAAGAGCATCCCAACTTTTCCAGCAAAGATAGTACTTTAAGAAACAATCACTGATGAAGGCATTGAGGAATCTGATAAGGAAATATCTCTGAAACAATGATCCTATTGAACATAGGTTGTCTAGTATTTTTATAAACTTAACATATGATACAAGGAGAAAAAGCTACCCATCTATGATTAGTGTACCAGATACTTATGGCTAACAGCTTCAAGCAAACACAGCTGTAGTCTAGTCAACAGTTTGTATTTATCATCCATTCTTCGGTGCTGCGAGTTTCACACAGTTCCAGCTTTTACAAGGCTTATAATTTTTTTTAATGCCACAGAATCATCCTCCTTTAAAAATGCAGAATGTGGCATTTTCATTGCATTTAAATTAGGCAGATGAATCTGCTGCATGGCCTTAATCTGACTTTTCTGATGTGTTAGGAGCCCTTATGACTACATTTTTTATCTGTTCCCTCATTATATCAAGCATACATGCATAGGACAAAGTATAGAATAATTATAACAGTTGTAAGTATTGCAAGTTAATCAGTATTGCTTAGCAGGGCAAATGTGGTCCATTGAGAACAGCACCATATATTTCAGTAAAACTGGATTAGGAAGTACACAAGTCCACTGGGCACTCCTCTCATACCTCACACCCCGTCCTAGTAGCTGAAATGCAGAGAAAAATGCATGTGCATTTTTAGTACAATGGCATCTTCTTTTCTAATTAATGGCTTTCTTGTCAGTGGCTAATGAAAGGCACATAATTCAAATTCAAAATTAAAGCAAACAACAAACTGCTATAGGGAGGAGATCAGAAGATTGCTAGGAGAAAATAAAGGAAAAATAAAAGGACTAATTATTGCATATAATAATTCCCCTTCTTGAAAATATTCAAGGTTTCCCAATGCATTAATAGTCTGCTTTATATAGTATGTACTCTGCCACAAAGCTTTGGGTTCTCAGGAGATGATCAAATATTCAGTTGCTATTTTTTCTCTCTCCCTTTCATTCATAAAACAAACTTCTTCAGTTTTGTTTTCAGCCATACAAGGCAAATTATGCAGTATTCACTTAAGGCAGTGAAACATTATTTTCTCCAGCTTTATCTTCCTTCTTTGGCTGTAAAGGGAGAGGAACACAGCTGAAATTTATCTCTAGTTTTGCCAGCATCTCTGGGTTAACTCTAGTATCTACTTGACACTTATTCAGTTTAAGTTTATGGCTTTCTGTATGTATAGATTTGCCAATAATCACTTCCCTGTTTAGGGTTAGGATTAACTACACCTGGCTGGCAATTTCTCAAGCCTCTAGGACATTTTCTTTCTTGATCTCCCTGTCTGGAACATGATCCCACCACAAGTTATTTCTTCCCCCTCCAGATAGAATTCCACTCGTGAACTGATCTATTCACCTCTTCATTGTTCTTGGGCTTTCTGAAACACTTCCAACAATCTTCTTCTGGACCATCTTGAATTCATTCAGCAGTCTTCATCTGCTCTGGAACAAGCAATTCTAAATGTGCCTAATCTGGCATAGTTCAAATCAAGTCCAGTCATCTGGAGTCTTGACTTACTATTGCAACTTACAACCGTAATTCTGAGATTTCATTTTTACAAATCTGTCAAAATCTAGAGCAGGGCTGTCAAACTCCCGGCATGCGGGCCGGATCCATCACATGCTGACCACACTTATGCCCAGTTTAGCGAAGGGGAAAAAGTCCCAATATGTCATGTGATGCTGCCATGACGAGAGTTTGATACCCCTGGTCTAGAATCTTAACCAAATAATTAGGGCCAAAGATTTTGAGACCTGTGGTAGCTTTGAATGTTTGAGGAATTTTCAGAAGCAATCTGGGTGCCTTAAGGCTTCTATTTTCTCCTGGATTAGTCCCAAAGCCATTTGCAATGCAGTTTTTGTCTTGATCTTTATAATAGCAGAAAAGGTTATTTCTGAGTGTGATTCTGATAGCCTGTTTGTATGTAAAAAATTGCATGTTCTATTAAGTTATCCAGAAGGGGCTGTAATGATAAAGGAAAAATTTCATCCTGCATGAAGCCATCGTTAAGCCAACTGCTTAGAAAAAGGAAAGGCTTTTCTGTATCCATCTTTCACTCTCCTTTCCACAAACATATTTAACCAAATGGGAAGCATTTGTTTGAAGATACTAATACTTTCCATCTTCCGTAACACTCTCCAGGAACCTGCAATAATCACTGTGCAGTTTAGTCCACTGATAAATTACAGCTTAATCATTCAGGCCATTCATCTCAGCACAACCACACAGCATTCAAGATAGTCCTGGTATCTGCTGCTTGAACTGCTAGTCACTGATGAGTTATTAGCAATTCTGCATACGTGGCCCATTAAACCAGCTAGTGAACTGTCAAGCAAGAGGCTCCATTTCTTGTTATTTAGTAGTCTCTGAAGTACCTGGTGATTGGGGGAGGGGAGGAGGGGGAGAAAGTCTAGAATTAAATCATGAGGTTACTTAGGAATACAAGAGAAGCGACTGAAGCGGTAGAGTAGCTGCTCATAGTCTGAGCCCTGTAATTGATTTTGAAGTAGCCTTGCAATCACAACAGTCCATTAGCCCTTTAATTTAGACTTGTGACAAGGATTTTAGAGTGTTGTGGTGTCACTGAAAAAAAAAAATAAACTTGGCTATAGGAAGCAAGTGAAACAAAAAGCCACATACTTTTGAATGGCATAAGTTTTAAAGAATAGATCTTTGGATTGCCAGATATAAGGGATTATTAACAATTTCTTTAATTTAAAATGGAGAATTGCTTTCTGAACTACAGGTAGTCCTCAACTTACAACCATTTGTTTAATGACAGTCCACTAAAAAAATTACGACCATTGACATTTGGCTACTGGAATGTAACTATGATGGTTGCAGTGCCTTGGGTTCATGGGATCTTTGTGACATTCTGACAAGCAAAGTCAATGCGGAAGCCAGATTCATTTAATAACTGTATTACTAATTTAACCACAGTGATTCACTTTGTAGTTGTGGCAAGAAAGGTACTAAAAGGGAGCATCTGTCTTGCTTAGCAACAGAAATTCTGGGCTCAGTTGTGGTTGTAGGTCAAGGACTATCTGTAAGTTAAAAAATGTGAGAAACATTTTATTGTGCAAAATAGTTGCGTTGGCCTGGCATAACATGTATTAAACCAGAGGTCTCCAACCTTGGCAATTTTAAGACTTGTGAACTTCAACTCCCAGAATTCCTCAGCCACCTTTGAGGAACTCTGGAAGTTGAAGTCCACAAGTGGGAGTTGAAGTCCACAAGTCTTAAAGTTGTCCAGGTTGGGGACCCCTTTATTAAACCATCTCCATCTCAAAAATTATGTTCTTTTCAAGAAGTTTCTCATATGCATTGCAGTTGACCAGCCCCAGGTTCAGTAAATTTAAATTTCTCATGCAACCTGAGCTGGAAATGGATTTATTTTTTTTTATTAATCAGGATGCAAAATTACAATTTCTCAGTTTATATACGATGGGAAATAATGGTTTGAGAAACCCAGGAAGTAATCAACTATGTATTCAGTTTGATCAGAGAGAGGAAATCAGTTTTGTTTTTCTTATATAACAGAGAACTGCAATTTAATTAACCACAATGAATGCAACAAATGTAGTTATATAAAGCAAGGTGCAAAGGGACAGTGTTCGGGTAATTTTTAGTTACACTGGAAGCAGCTTAAACTCTGAAAACAAAATTTAAAGGACGATCTGGGGGAGGTCATAGGAATTTTGGCTTGTTTGTCACGTGTGGTTTATAAAAAAGGACCTCATACAGTTTGCCTTCTACAGTGCATTTCTCTGGAAATTCATCAAGATAAATGCAAACTCACATACGCTTCCTCCTTTTCACAGATCTCTTTTTTCAGTGGATAGATTTTAGCAGCTCATAGTTGAAGGCTTTTAAGTTCTCTAGGCCAGTGCCCCTCAAACTTTGGGCCCGAGGGACTGGTTCCATGGAGAAAGATTTTTCCACAGACTGGAGGTGGCATGGTTTTGCATGTTGCCTGCATCCCGTGGATGGCGCTTCGCTTGTTTGCGAGGTCCAGTTTCTGCATGTTGAGGCCCAGTGCCGGTCCATGGACCAAGAGTTGGGGACCCCCACTCTAGGCAACTCTTGGGCATAGAATGAAATAAAAAGAGTTACATGCAATTATATATCTAATTTTCACCCCAGCTCAGGTGTGGTCACTTTGGGAATCAACTCTTATTTTATAACTACACAAGAGTTCTCTGACCTTTACTGTGGCATAAACTTTCCTGGTTTACTTCTTCAGATATATGAAATTGGCAATGATGATTAGAAAGGATAAAATATGAGAGGAAAGGAATTAGGAAATAAAGGAGGAGGATAGATGATTAAAAAAATGTTCTGCAACTGCTGTAAAGATAATCAGAATTCAATATAAACCACTTTCTAAATGCCTCAAATACAAGGCACTGAAAAATGCAACTTATGACCGCTTTTCAGTTATGATCTTCACAACAGCATGCCCATGATCATGTGATCAGAATTCAGATGTTTGGCAACGGGTTCATGTTTATGTCCCAAGGTCATGTGATCCCCTTTTGCAACCTTCGGACAAGAAAAGTCAATGGGAAAGCCAGATTCACTTGACAACTGTGAAAAGGAAGGTTGTAAAATGGGGCAAAACTCACTAAACAAATGTCTCATTTAACAACAGAAATGTTGGGCCCAACTGTGATCATAAATTGAAGACTACCTGTAATGCATAACTTCATGTGAACCATCCTATAGTCCACAACCATTTGAGCTTATCTCTAATTAACTGTCATATCCTAAAAATCTGAGATCTCATATTCAATTAGGCCATTTAATTTTTTTTTAATACCCTTGTTACTTTTGGTGACAAAAATACAAGAGGACACTATGAAAACTTTCAGTACTGGTGACATAATTTATCAATGAACTGAGGACAACACATCCCTGGTGTAAGAGCTCAGAAGAGACTGGAAAGAGGGGAGGAGGTCTAAGGAGCAGCAGTGACAAGGAGACTTAGGAGTCCTATCTTGGATAACTTTTTTATCTTTACATGACTTATGGGCTTTACAATATATTCTATTCTTTTATGTTTTCAATTTCTTGCAGTTGAAAGCATGCAAGAAAGTTTCAAAAAGCATACCAAACAGCAATATTCTCAACATAAGGAGGACCAAAAGGTGGTGTGGGTTGGGGGAACAGGGAAAAATAAGGAGGGCTGGCTGAGGAGAGAAATAAAAGCACACAAACTGGCAATTCAGTGCCTTAGTATTACCAGCCTGCTGAGAGCAATTACAATAGCACAGACAGCCCTTGCTTTATTGTGACCGTACTGAATTAACTTTGAGGGCAAGGGAAAAAAAACAACCACTCAGTGATTCAGCAGGGAATTTATTAGAAAATTTTAATGCCAACGTAAATTTGATCCAAAGGCCTCAATATTAAAGGTCATCTCCATTACTATGCCACTGGAAACCCATGGGTCCTTTTGCTTCCATGAGCCTCCATCCCTTTCCTCTTGTTTTCTTTCATAAATAAATTAAAAAAAAATAGGTCAGCATTCATGCTTCAAGCTCCTTGGCATTTTTATTTGATGTGACAGATCTCCTTGTTTTTGTTGGGAGCTTTTTTTTGGGGGGGGGAACCACAAACAGCTTTCACAATTTCTAAAGTATATATCTCAATAAATGAGAATGCACTTTGTACATATCAGATAGAAATGATAAAACAAAAATGATACAAGTGATATTTACATTTTAAATCCTCAAAACATGCAGTGTTACATTGCTGCAATTAAAAAAAATGCTATAAAATGTGAAGGAAAATTCAAGTCAAGAGGAGAAGAAGGACTTTTATAAGGAATAAGTAAGAAAAGATTTAGGGCAGATCTTAATTTTCAGTTTGGTCACTGCCCTGGATACTCATTTCTGCTTAGGCTACTGAGTTGTTAGATCAGGAGTGTCAAACTTGATTTCACCGAAGGCTGCCTCAGGGTTGTTGTGTTTGACCTTGGGGAGTCGAGATGCATGGCCAGGGTGGGCGTGGCCAGCTCAACATCATTCATGTTGGGGACACCTGTAGTGGCCTAGGCGGGGCTAGGGGGAATCTATTACCGTATCTCCAGCAGAGGAATTTCTCAATGCCTCCTTGCCTTGTGATCAAATGCACTTTTGCTAGTAGTTTGTTTTGCTAGCCCTCTGCCAGTGAAAACAGAGCTCGGGGAGGCCACAGATGGCCCAACCGGGCTGTTTTCGGCCATGATAGTCTCCCGTTTTCACTGGCAGAGGCACCGAGGGCCAGTCCTTCGCTGTTTCCAGGGTGGCCCTGCAGGATCTCGCCCACGGACCTTGAGTTTGACACCCGTGTTAGATTCTCTGCTAGGTAGCAGTTACTATCTTTTTATAATCTTCTGATTGATCAAATGATGGCTTGTTAAATCCATGAATTATTGTTTACCTTAGAAGTTGATGCTCCTATTTTTACATGTAACTAACATATATACTGTCAACTAGCTGAATAACATAAATCTATAATACACACAAAACATCTGCTAAAATATGAGCAGAGAGAAACAGATAATAAACAGCTTTATATTTATTGAATATCATAAGTATAGCCAATTGCATGTATGCTACAATTTTAAAAAATATAAAAAATTAGCCCAAGTTGGATAGAATTGTGATTCCTGCCTCTTACATTTTGTTATTTTAACTTTACCTGTAGTCTTTTTCAGCATGGCAGTTGAAGAAGTCTTGTTAATGTACACAATTGTTGGATTATCTAAAGTTTTCCAATGTTGAATATTTATTATTTAGCTGCTAAGATGAAGTAAATAGTAAAAATCTTATTTAAAAACTCAATCCTATAAATAAAACAACCATAACTGAAAAGGTAGAAGTTTTAAAATTAAATTAATAGAGATGCAATGCTCAGCATTTGATTTTAAAATATTTTAATTTTAACAGAAGGTAGTTGTCTATTAGCAGCCTAATCTTTTGTGACTGCTGAATACTTATTGATGGCTCTTAATGGTTTGTGTTAGCATTCCTCAGAGATGTTAATCAATCTTGTGCTTTTTAAAATTGACATCCATAATGTGTTTACATTAGTCAATACTTCTTAATTGTCAAGCTGCAACAGCAGAACTTCAATAATAAATCTCTTCAATAAATAACTTCAGATAGTAGAATTTTTAAGTGTTTCCTCTTCTGAGGAATGGAATATATTGATAGCTGCTACTGGGTGAACTGCAGGAACAAAGAGAAAAAAAAGTCTCCATCTCAGAAACACTTCTCAATGTTTAAAATTTAGAGACAAGTTTGGTGCCGATATAACATTTTGCTGCTCTTAATGCTGATGAGGAGATCAATGGCACCCTGCTTTCGGGCCGTTTTTTCGTCTGTTTGGGGCCTGTTTTTCAGCCTGCCTTTGCCAGGCAGAGTGCTACAGGATGCCATGGAGGGTGAAAATGAGGCATTAGGAGGCTGCACGCGGTCCATTTTGGCTGCTAGAGGCACCATGGGTTGGTCCCTTGATATTTCCAGGCCGGCCCTGTGGGCTGGATTTGAGAACACCACGGGCCAGATCCTTGAATTTGATACCCCTGTTCTAGACCATGGTCCTCTAAGCATTTAGAGACTGCTATATGCTCTTTGAGAAAGAGTTTTGAGTCTAGAATGATGCTCAGATTACACACTGGTCTGTCTGAGTCAGTGCTACTCCACCCAACATTAAAGGTAGCATAGTTCTAGAATCAGTAGGCCCCAAACCCCAAAGCCACTACGTCTTGCCAGGGTTCAGCTAAAGTTTGTTGTGCTCCATCCAGGCTCACATAGCCTCCAGTCACTGGGATAATATGTCTATAGCATGTCCAGTGGGGCAGAGCTGGCATCGCGACAATATGGCATGCGATCTTGGAGTCTGAAATTGCTGCCAATATCTTTGCTCCTGGATGGTCCAATTGGATCTAAACCATCCTGAAAAGATGGTGAATGTAAAGAGCGCATCCTGACGATCCCAGGGATATTGCAAAGTCCCTGGTAGATCCAGGAGAAGCTCTTTTTGCC
>BHFT01055739.1:0-19925 GCA_004320025.1 Laticauda laticaudata | reverse complement strand
CAATTCTGCGTTCCACCTAACCCTCAAGTAACTGGTTGTTAACCAACTTCTAACACGCATGACACAGTTCGCGTTCCAGGGTTTGTGTGAGACAGAGAATTATACTAGGCGCCCTAAATCCTGTATCATGGAGAGGAACAGGAAGGAAACATTTGGTGTGGCTCACAAGAAACTGGTTTCCACGATTGAACCTCTCTTCGTATAAGAAATAGTCAAGGCACCGGTACTCACCGTCTCACGCAACTCTCCATCTCCTGAGTTTTTTCTCCCTCTCCTATCTATAGCAGTATCTCCATGGAGCACTTGGCTTCTGTTGGATGACCAGGCTAACCACTTTACCGCAGGAGAGATTTAGAGATATTTAAATGTGCAACAAATGAGTGCAAAGTACAATTAAGACCTGGCCCACTTTGGGCTGATCGGATTCAAATACAGCTGAGTGCACACATAGGACACAGCTCTTCACACACAATCCCAAAGGGTGGCTCCCACTACGCCGTCTGGATCATGTAATCCAGCAAACTTCACTAGACACCCGATCCAAAAATGAGTCAGACTATACATTGCATAAACAGAACTGAAGAAAACAGAATGAGCGCATATGCTAATGAACGGATGAGGGTACGAAGGAAACGGCTAAACGTCGGGTATCAGCTGTTGCGCGCCGACTTCGTTAGAATGGATTGTTCATAGGATACTGATCGCCACGCCTTATGCGAGCCAAAGCGCGATCTCTGTGTGAATTGTGGATTTTGTGAGACAAAAAGGAAATCCCCGGGGGCCCTTCCCCGTTCTTTACGAAGGGGCGTGCGTCCTGGGCGGAATCAATTAGCAGCGAAGTATCGGCAAACCGGCATAGCGGAGGTGGGGTCAAAAGCTCAGTGATCCCAGATGTCTAGCTTGCCACTAAAGGGTGCCCGGCTCTCCCTAACCTAGAGGAACACAGGGAAGAGGTACAGAGGGCCGATAAGGAGCCTGAGACGGTGGACAGCAGACTAAAGAGGAGGGGACTTGGGGGAAACGTTTATACAGTAACATCGGCGCACAAACTGTTCACTGGGTGGGCACTGTCCTGTTCTCACATTTTCCACCTATCTGTAACGTTGGGCGGTGTAGTGTCTGTTTACCTTTGGGTTCACTCCCTTCTTTCCAGTTTTTCCAGGCAAGGGCTGCAGTGGATTGAGGGGCAGATGCTTAAAGGATCAGAGAGGATATATGGCGGACATTTAACCGGGCATGAGTAAAATATTAGCACGAGGCATATAGAATTTTCTCGTGTTGCTTTCGCCACTCGTTCGCAGGAGTTCTACATTCGTAAACAGACCCCTGGCGGAGAGAGTCACTACCCAGCCCAATTCACCAAAAGTTTATGTGTTCGCACGTCCTTCCCAAAACCTTCTTGCGTGGAGTAAACAACTCACAGGACCTCGGGAAGTGAGCTTCGACCCGATTCAGCACGCGTATGACACCACGGACGATTAGAATGCAGGGGATGGAGGTTAAGACGAGAGGGGGATGCGAGTTAGCCGGTGTATCACGCAAAAATGGGGGCCATTCGCGCATTCGTTCTTTTTTAGATCTGGTGTTTCATCATCCTCGGTTTTTGTCACTCCCTGGTTCACACGACACGGCAGCTACTGGTCCTTAAAGAGATTATTAAGACGGGAGATCAAGTTGTGTCAGGAAAATAACCATCCCCCAAGGATTACTTTCCTTTAAACAAGCAACCCTTAATAAGGCACAAGACTTCCTACACTCGCTTGGAAGCTGTGGATAGCACGTCAAAGGTTAGCAACTCTGTGTGTGGCCTTTCGAGCCTTCCCAAAGGGTCACCATGGTTAGGGACAATGGAGAGTCACACTAACAGTTAGGATTGTGGGTGGAAAAATAATATTAGAACACAGCGCATAACATTTTTAATACTTGCGGTTCTCTTTAAGGGGAATGCTAAATTGTAATTGGGGGATGTGGTCCTAAAATGGCCATAAATGGACCAGAAAACATGGCTTGAGTTCATAGGTTCTTGTTCTGGCGCAGGTTGGTGCGGTTCCCTATGACTGTTTATTCTTGGATTGATTATAAGATCTGCTTTTACTGAATTGGTTTTTGATACTGGACTTTGATATTTGGATTACCCTTGGACTAAAAACTGACTGCTTTAACCATGCATGACTTGGACTGTTTTGCTGAACTCTGCTTAACTATTTTACTGGAAGTAAAAACCTACATTTTACTATACAGTGTGGCTTTGTGCTGTTTGTGTGTTATTCTTCACCACTCTTACTATGTCTCCCTGTGTGCGCTCATTCTCCTCATGGGGAATTTACCTCAACAAATGGCACTGAAAAAAAGTGATTTATGGCTGTTTTTCATACTTACGACTGTTGCAGCATCCCCACAAACAAGAGAGGCCAGGAAAGTAGATGTGTGTCTCAATGTGAGTGATATTGATTTGGCCATGCTCAGCCAATAACTTGACCACCAAGCCACACAAACCAACTAAGCCATGCCCACAGAACCGGTTGTTAAAAAAATTGAATCCCACCCCTGGATACAGATATTAACCCATAATGTCACTTCTCTCTACAACCCTCTAAACACCTGGAGAGTTTTTAATGTATCACCAAAAGACATTTCATTTCCACATAAATGTCAAAATAAGGAAATGTTTTGTGAAAAATTCCATCAATAGGGTAAACAAATTGATTGTATCTAGCAGCTCCTCACTTCAAATCAAGATGAATTCCAGGAAAGTAGGAGGACTTTTGGGGTGATTGGACACAGAGATGTTGAAAATATCTGAAATTTTTCATTGGATGTGTTACTGATTTTCAAATAGCTGTAACAAAAGCATAATTTTCAAACTAAAACATAAATGACATATCCTTACACAAGCTGCTAAAATCCCAGAATAACTTTCCTTCCAAACTTATTTTCTAATTCCAGCAGTTCATAGGGTTGAAAATATCTTAAGTATGGACACATTAAGTTGTGCTTAATTTGAGCTGATTAATTATAAGTGGATTGATCCTGTTTTTTTCCAGCAACGAATAAGCCTGAAGGAGCAGTTTTATCAATAATCAAGGATCATCTCAAATTCAAATCTGGGATTTAAGAAACATTAAACAAACAAAAGCAACTTGCGCTAAATGTTTGAGTTGTTATGCTCTGAATCTAAAATTGGAAGCTTCATTACATCAGCTCTGCTTCATCCTAAATCACTGTGTGATTTTTTTAAAACAAATAATAAAAGGCTACAGAATAAGGTAACAATGCAACAATTCCAGAAATAAACTATAGCCTTTGTTCATATGCACATGTATAGATGTTATACAGGTAAACAAAAATATTCATCAGATGCCAAAGTGCTGCAGCTTTCTTTTCCCAAATTGAATCAGTTTACTCATGCCACTTTGATTACAGTTTATCAAAATGTCTTGCTGTTAAAATGAAAAGGAGTCTATATGAAAAGTTCATGCACTTAAATTTGGTATTTGCTTAAATATCAGAATTATCAGTGAACAAAAGAAGTGATGACAATATCAGTGAAGTACAGTTTACTTGTAAAATCTGGTGTAGATTTTGAATTGTTTTAGCAATAGCAATAGCACTTAGATTTATATACTACCCCATAGCACTTTGTAGCAGTTTCTGAACAATTCACAATATCAACATATTGCCCCCAACAATCTAAGCCCTCATTTTCCCCCAACAATCTAAGCCCTCAACATTGAAAGGATGGAAGGCTAAGTAACCTTCAGCCTGTCAGGATCGAATTCTAGACTCTGAGTAGAGTTTGCCTGCAGTGCTGCATTCTAACAACTGTGCCACTCGGTTTCACACCAGTTTTATCTGGCCTTTATTTTTAATGATATTTTTATCTGCCATGAAGCCAATTGAAATCCTAGTCACAAGCCCTACAGGTAACATGCACTCTAAAGATAGGTGAATTCAGGATAAATGCTGCTTCCAAGCAGACAGGAAGAAACGGCAGTCTTTAATAGTGTTTTTAAACCAACAGGGACAGACAGTTCTGAATTCTTGTTTTGACTTTACCTCTTTTTCTTCCTCCTGATAACCTTCGTTTCTCAAAAGAAGAACTCAAAATCAGTAACAAAACTCAGAAAAAGGGAGAGGATGGGGACAAGTGCAGTTAGAGTTCTACATATTTGGTTGCTACCAAAATTTCAGCTGATATTTACTTCACAGGACAACTATTGTTATAGGACAATACTTGAATGGCTAACAACCATCCACACAAACATAATAAAACCTCTACACACAAAATACAAAACAAAATTAAAACAACTTTGATACACCTATGTTTGGCTCAACTACGGTAATATACTGGCTCAGCCACTGAGGGAAAATCCAGTTTGTATGGCCTTTTGCAAGGACAACAGGCTTGGGGCTCTCAGACCTCAGGCTCTATGCAGTTCCATGGGGAAGCACCATAACAGACAAAGTCTTTTTACACTGATAATTTATTCTGAATTTGAATTAGCATTTTTATGACTTTATAAAGTAGAGCAGATCAATGATGATGAAGAGGTCAAGCTATTTTTCCAAGCAACTGTAAGCCAGACAAGGAATAATGGTTGGAAACTGAACAAGGAGAGATTTAACCTGGAAATAAAGAGAAACTTCCTGACAGTGAGAACAATCAACCAATGGAACAGCTTGCCCTTGGAAGTTGTGGGAGCGCCATCACTAAAGACTTTCAAGAAGAGATTGGACTGCTATTTGTCAGAAATGGTGTAGGATCTCCCACTTGGGTGGGGGGTTGGACTAAATGACCTACAAAATCCCTTCCAACTCTGATTATCTGTTCTCTGTTATCTAATGTTTGTCCATTGTTTTCAAAGAGGACCTTGACATCAAACAGGTTGTGGACTGTCCACAATGTGTCCATAGGTAGCTGGTAAGGCCTATACAGGCACAAAATATTTTGCCACTTGTTGGGCAGATAGATGTGGGCACCATTGTTGAGCATTTGCAGCTCTGGCTTTGCAGAGTGTTCTCTTTTCTTGTGCTATGGTTGTTCTTCTGTCTTCAAATGTCTGGCAGCCTTGGTGGATCAACATGTGCCATGTCGATCAATCCTGTGCCAGGGTTTCGCAGGAAGTGGTGTCAATATCTAGGGACTTGAAGGAGGCTTTAAACATGTCTTTGTATCGCTTCCTTTGCCCCCCCATGTGATCACTTTCCTTTAGACAGCACACCATAGAGAACAGTTTGGGGATGGTATGGTCTGGCATCCTTGCAACATCACCTTCCCAGTGTGTCTGGGCTTTGACCAGCAGGCCTGATGGCAGACCTGCTCTGGGGTGGACTTCTTTGTCTGGCACCAGATCCTCAGAATTCTATGGAAGCAGGTCATGTGGAAGTGATTCAGTTGCCTAGCATGCCTCCTGTATACAGTCCAAGTCTCACTGGCATAAATCAGATTAATCAGTAGATCAATATACAGGGTCTGAAAACAAAGCAAATAATTTAAATTTGAAGAACATTTGATAATATGAACTCAAAGACCAATAGGTCTATATAACTGCTTAGAAAATAGAATAATAAAATATTGCAGTACTTATAAATGGCTGAAGAGAAACAGAAAGTAATATAAAAGACGTGATTATAATATTATAACATTGACAAAGCAACTGAAACCAGCTCAATAGAAATTGTAAGCCTATGTAATCATCCAAATTTATCATTTCCACCCCAGTCTCTGTGATAGACAGAATTCAAAATATCAGTCCATTGCAACTAATGACAAGTGTGGTGATCTATATCATAACCAGAGCAATTAAAGGGAATAATAGTCCTAAAATCAACTCTAAAGGTAAGATGGCATTACTGCATTTTCCAGTAGCTCACTTTGCCCCACAGGCATGTTGTTATGGGGCAATAGGAGAAGGAAGGGGTATTAGATATGTTCACTGCCTTATTTATAAAAATGATAAAAGTAAGAAACAATAAGAAATATTGTTGTTAGTTGCAAAGTCATGTCCAACCCATCATGATCCCATGGACAACATTCTTCCAGGCCTTCATGTCCTCTACTATCTTCCAGAGTCCATTTAAGCTCTTGTCTACTGCTTCAGTGACTCCGTCTCATTCTCTGTCATTCCGTTCTTCTATTGCCCTCAATCTTTTCCAGCATTGGGCTCTTCTCCAGTGAGCCCTTCCTTCTCATGAGGTTGCCAAAGGATTTGAGTTTCGTCATCAGGATCTGGCCTCCTAAAGAGCAGTCAGGGTTGATCTCCTCTAGGACTGCCCGGTTTCATCACCTTGTAGTCCAAGGGACTCATGGGAGTGTTCTCCTCCAGCACCAGAGTTCAAAGGCCTCCATTCTTTGGTGCTCAGCCTTTCTTATGGTCCAACTTTCACAGCCATACATTCCAATGGGGAAGACCATAGTCTTGACTATACACACTTTTGTTGGCAGGGTGATGTCTCTGAAAAAATATCCACAATTAATTTATTATATTTGTGTGAGTACTCATATTCACAATTAATTTGTTATATGAGTGCTCATCTCACATGAGAGTGTCTCTGGTCAGCATGCAACATTCAATTTAAAACAATAAACCAACATTTAAAAAAAACCAATGTATGAAAAATTTACAATTAAAAAAACTATTAAAAAAGCACATAAACATAAACCATAGAATCATAGGCTTGGAAGGAACTTTGGAGATCTCCTAGTCCAACCCCTTGCTCAGAGCAGAAGCCTTACACCATCCTAGTCAAATGGTTGTCCAGTCTGTTTTTTAAAACCTCCAGTCATGGAATACCCACAACTCCAAGAGGAGATTATTCCATTGATTAATTGTTCTCACTGTCTGAAAATTCTCCTTACTTCTAGGTTGGATCTCTTTTTAACAAGCATCCAACCATTACTTTTTTCCTGCCCTCTGTTGCTTTGAAGAATAAATCAGTGCCCTCTTCTCTGTGGCTACCCCTCAAGTACTGGAAGATTTATCATGTTCCCGCAATCCTTATTATATTAACTACAATAAGTGAGACACTGGACATAACAATGCTTGTATTTTCTTGATTATTGTTTCCTTGCTTTGTTAAGCACATTTTCATTTCAGGATTATTATACCGATTGTTATATTTCCTTCTGCTTAAGTCTTCCAAGACCCATACTTCAACAAGTTAGAAGGAGCTACACTATTTAGGCCACTGAATCTATCACCTGGCACAGTGCTGATTTTTCCCCTTATGCATTGTAATCCATCTTAATAGATCATGGCTGTTTTGAAGTCAGCAAAATCCATTGCTACCAAACAAAAGCAGACTGATGGGGTCTGCAGCTAATTACTTCTGCCTTTCAACTTCAGTAATTCCTGGATATTTCAGCAATTTTTACATCTTCCATCTTTTCTTCCTATCCCATGAACAAATAATAAATGGCTAGCACATTTACTGTATTTATTTGTCAGGTTTCTTTTAAGATATTTGAAGGCAGCATAAATGCTGCTGAATATATAAGATTTGAAAGTTGTCACGGAATCTAAACCAACTTGCATGTTGTCCTGATCAATGGAGAATTTCTACCTGAGGCAGAAAGTTTGCAAACAGAGGGCTGATAGATAAGATTACAGTTTCTGAAGATTGTATATCAGAGCATTATATGTAGTTAAGGCTTCCACAGTGTCCAAGCTCCTAATTAGGAACTGATGGGACTCAAGAGGCTCATCTGATCTAGAAATGGTTGAGTTCTTTTAGCATTTTGGCCCAGGTGGGACCATTCAAAGATGCTGAAGGACCTGAAATTCAGTTGCACTGATAAATGCAAGTGATTGCTATATGGCTATAGTTTAATTTTGAAGATAGCTACCAGATCACAAATTTTGCATGAGATTAAGACACAGTCAATGGTAGTAGAAGCCAATAAATAAATTGTCCATTAAGGTACCTATCCCCTATCTCATACAGAGCCTAAATCTTCTGGTAATACATAATAAGCACCAACCTAGTATAGTAGTTCCTTCATTCTTGGAGTGTGGATGACCTCCTGGGTTGTCATTGGGTTTATATATACCATGTTTCCTCAAAAACAAAATATATCCTGAAAAGAAGACCTAGCATGTTTTCTGTGGGTGTGCCCAATATAAGTGCTACCCCCAAAATAAGCCCTAAGTGCCTGTGCAGCTGCCCAGCTGCCCATTTTGTATGGTTGCTCACAGTGCTGCCAACATGAGGTGAGGTGAGGTGGGGAGGAGCTGCCCCATGATGCACACCTCAGGGCCCCTGCAGGCAGGCCATCCATGCACTGACATTTGCTTCACCTTGTGGCAGCAGCAGCTCCAACAGTCCCATCCAGCAAAATCCCTTGTGCCTCCTGGCCTGCTTGCTTATAGCTGCAATGGAGTAGGAGGCTGAGTAACACCCCAGTATTACAGCCATGAGGCAAGACAGGTATTGGGGCATGGATGGCCTGTCTTCAGAGACCCTGAGGTAAGATGGTATAGGGCATGTGGGCAGTTCACCTGCCTTGCAGCAGTGCTACTAAAAAAAAAATACATCTCCCAAAAATAAGCCTTAGTGCTTATTTCAGAGCCCAAAAGAAAATAAGACCTGGTCTTATTTTTTGGGAAACATGGTATATTTGTGTGGGGAAGGGAGGAGACTTGACAGATCATATAGAAGAGTCATGTAGTTAGTGCCAAGACTGATGTTAAGACTGCCTACTACTATAACACCAGCATTGGATAACTAAGTAAATTAGGACAGATAGAGCTCCAATTTGTTCCATCTAATGTTTCTTAAGTACAACAATCTGCAAGGTAGAATATAGATATGTATTATTGAAACTGAAACTTAATTACCATTATCATCAGAAACTAGCGGAGTAGCTACAACAATATAAACACATAAGAACAAGCTCTCTTACAATAACAGCAACCAAACCACCATATAGAACTGCCGCTTAAAAATTTCCAGTATAAGAAGACAAAAAAGAAGAAAACAGGACAAAACAGAACAAAATAAATGATGAAAGAACTTCTCAGTAATGTCATTCTAAAATTAGAAACTCAGATCACAATATATCTAATGGAAATTCAGGTCAGTGGAGATGATCTATTGGAGCAGATAGATTCTTCTCAGGTTTACTCAATGAAATAAGTTTGAAAGGTGTGATTAGCATCAATCTCTTTAGAGCAGAGATTCATGGCAGAGAAAAATACATCACATGTGAGGGAAGCACCAGTCTTTAGTAGAATTTCTAAAGATTCATTTGGATTAAATTGTGGGACTAATGTGGAAGCATGGGAAAAGAGAACAGAATCCAGAATGACATCTCAAGTTGGTGGTAGCATATTCACAGGAACACTCACTTATGCCATTAGATAAAGATAGACCAGAGGTGGTATTCAGCAGGTTCTGAGCAGTTCTGGGGAAGCAGTAGTGGAAATGTTGAGTAGTTTGGAGAACCGGCAAATACCACCTCTGACTGGCCCCACCCCAATCTATTCACTGCCTCCCTAGTCCCAGCTGATTGGCTGGGTCTTCTTTGGTTGCCCTGCACAGGAGAATGGAGCTGGAAAGCAGGTTAGTGGGGTGGGGAGGGAATGGGGATTTTTCAGTATCCTTCCCCTGGAGTAGGGTGGGAATGGAGATTTCACAGGATCCTTCCCCTGTCATCCCCACCAAGCCACGCCTACCAAGCCACACCCACCAAGCCACACCATGCCCACCAAGCCATGCCCATAGAACCGGTAGTAAAAAAAAATTGAATTCCACCACTGAGATAGATGATAGGCAGACAGACAGACAGACAATGACATGTAATAGTATCAGTTGGAAGAAATCAGGCAGCTTGTGGGCAGTGTGTCAGTCTGAGCTCTTTCCTCAGTGTGTCAATTTTCCCTAGCTCAGAATTATATTTGGGGAATGGTAGGATAGTGCCTTTGATCTAGTTACTTTTTAATTGTCCTTAATTGCCTTCTGAAGTCTTTCTATAAATATACTAGGATAACTTTGCTGTGTCTTGAATCAGTTTCACTGCTTGGGGAGGACCTTCAATTTTGGATTATATCTCTGTTAGTCTTTAGTAAGAGTTAAACATCCACTTTCAAAAGGACAAAGTTATAGTTTGTGTTAGTGGAACATTTAGCTATCCTCCCTGCTGTCAAGGTTGGAAATATGGTAGAAGAAGCTTTGATAGAGACAACATTTGAGAGTGTATGAATTGATAAAATATTATTCAGAAGGGATCTGACATTTTATTCAATGAACACTGGAATGGAGCTAATTCCTAGAGATTTTTAAAGTGGTCTTTATTTTTAAAAACATCAATACTACCATTGGATTGCTGAAAAACAACTGAATCCTAATTGCTGTAGAGAGCTAATTAGTATGAGCAAGGTCAATCAGGTGCTTGGCTTAGGAAAAAAATTAGCAGAGGTTCTGGAAGCTCATCTTCCTGCATTAATGCTGTTATTGAGAGGAGACAGAACTAATTGCTTATGTTGATCTATGAGGGTGGAGTCCTTTTTATTATCTGGGATTAAGGGAGCATGGCATTTGCTGTTTGCAGGTTGCTAACCATTTAATGGGATATCCAGCATAGAATTTTGTTGGGAGTAATTTGCATTCTGTATCTCTGAAGACAGTCTAATGTAGGAATCCAATGTTTTCTTCGGGTCATCAATTTTTGCAGAAATAGTTGTTAATTGCTCAAACAAAGCTGTTATATTACAGTCTGCATAGTGAAGAAACAATATTTACCCCCCCTCTCCCCCCAAAAAAAATCTGGTGGAGGTTTAGAAATTAGGGTATTATTTAACTAGCTGATCCTAGCAACATAAGAGACATTGGTACAAACACAATCTTCAAAATGCCCAATACATTAACCAGAGTCAACATTTTCTTATAAGGAATCAGTCCATGCAATTTTCCTTAGGGACAAGAAATCATTGGTTGCTGGTGGACCATTTCAAGTATTTTCATGGGATTCTGTGCAATTAAGTCCTCAGTAGAAACTGTTACAGTGAAGAGCTCATTATTCACCTATTCTACTGCCTTTGCTTCACCTATTATTCACCTATTCTACTGCCTTTTCCAGTTTCAAAGCTCCAGGTTCTTTTTCCTACCCATAGCAGCTGGTGCTTTTCAACTGCAGCTCAAGAGTTTTAAATTCATAAATATTAATATAAAAAAAGACATGGTCAAATATGGTTGCAAAAAGAAAAAGGCAAAAGAAACTGAGTGAAGCAAAAGTGCCTTCAGAGGTAACTAAATGAGTTGTAGCACTATCTTTGGAAAAACAAAAGAAAGAAACAAAAACTCACTACTATCCCTGTGGAGGAAAAGGCAGCAATTATTTACACCAAACAACTGGGACAACTTTTTCAAGTGACAGAGGATAGAAATGCCACCTTTTTGTTATTGTTGAAGTCATTGCAAGTATTTAAACAAGTAGGATGGCTGAATCAATAATTAAGGTGATAAGAGGTGGGAAGGCTTTTATAGCATACTATACAATACATCTTCTCATTACATCTTTTCTACTCACCCTTTGCCTCAAGCAAGATTCTTATGCATTTCTCTTTGGCTATCAGTCACTCATTTAATAATTGTTAAACTGGTTAATTTTTTTTTTAAATGTTAAACCTCTTGTTAATGACCTGACCTTGGTTAAAAGTGACATTGATTAGATAGCTATTCCTTTGGCTTCTTTATTTACACAAAATAATTACATATTCTAAATCCCCATTATTGCTTTTGAAAAAGAGCAACAACCTTGGCTCTTCCAGTTATTGTCTGATTAGCCTCCTAAGTATTGCCAACAAACTTTTAGCCTCTGGATTGGCTAGAACAGGATAAATTTCTATTTGATGAATAGTAAGCTTGGGTGGGGGCAGGTGAATGATGGAGTAATTTGCCCATAATGTACAGCTTTTAATAGAGATAGGCACAAGGGTTTACCTCCCTACCCCCACAGTTGTCTCCATTAATTTACAAGCAGTCTTCAATTCCAATGCCAAAAAGACTCTAATGGAAGCAATTTCATTCTTCTGCACAACACAGATTACTTTATCTTGTTAAGATGTTGCATGAAAACCTCATTACGCAATTTAGATATGGTCGCAGCAGCCATTTCTCTGCAGGCATTTCCAACCTAAAAGGACACTTCCTCCTTCCCTTTTCAATATCTATATGAATTCACTGGTCAAAACCTTAAGTGAGCTCTTCACTCCCAAACCTAATAATAAATTGCTGGCTGTACTTCACTATGCCAATAATGTATCCATTGTTTCTCTAAACCAAGTTGGCCACTAAAGAAATCTTCCTGCAAGGAAGAAACAAATGTAATCAACTATTCCGAAAGCAAAATTGCAGTCTTGCTAAAGAAGCGAAGATGCCATAAACATCAATGAAAGAAGCTATAATCTCATAGATAGGTCTTATTCTTCAAATATCTTGGTATAGCATTCTAAACCTCAGATGTCTGGCAGGAGCAAATTATATCATTATTTTTTCAATAAGCCATAGCCATATTAGGTTCCTTTCTTATCAATGGTGACAAGAACTTCCCGATGGCCATAAAGCTAATGTTTCAGAAATTTTGGAAGGAATGTACTCATTTTACAGAGTGAACGAACCCATGACCTGTGGAAACTAAAACTCTTAAATGTCTATTTAATAGCCATTTGTATCCCCTATCATATAGCCACAGTGATTCTATTTAATTGTAGTCTCACAAACTCAGAGAATGAGTTCATTTGCTTTCTACTGTTATACAGGAATCCTAATATCTCTAAGAGAGTTATAAAATTTATTTCATTGCTTTATGCAGGAAATTAATATCTTAATTGTTATGATCCTATTAATGCATATTACACTGTTTCTTTTCAAAATGTATTTTATGTTTTATGATTTAGGTTTATATTGTATTTTACCAGTTACATATAGACAGGCAGATAGATATCCACATATATATTTGCTAAACAACTTAGCAATGCTAATCTTTAATCATCAGTCAATCAGAATAAAGCTGGAAGGGACCTTTGATGTCTTCTAGTCCAACTTCCTGCTCAAGCAGGAGACCCTATACCATTTCAGAAAAGTGACTGTCCAGTCTCTTCTTAAAAACCTCCAGTGATGGAGCACCCACAATTTCTATAGGCAAGCTGTTCCACTGGTTAATTGTCCTCACTGTTAGGAAGTTTCTCCTTAATTCCAGGTTGCTTCTGTCCTTGATTAGTTTCCATCTATTGTTTCTTGACCTGCCCTCTGGTACTTTAGAATATAAGTTGACTCCCTCCTCTTTGTGACAACTTTACAAATACGTGACTACTGCTATCATGTCCCCACTAGTCCTTCTTTTCTCTAGACTAGCTAAACCCAAAATCTGCAACCACTCTTCATATGTTTTAGTCTCCAGGTCTTTAATTTTCTTCGTTATTTTTCTTTCTGCAACCCAATATAACAGACCCAGACTTCAGAGGAAAATTAGAACTACAGAAAAAACAATTGCTACCAACCTGCCTTCCTTTGAGGACCTGTATACTGCACAAGTCAAAAAAGGGCTGTGAAAATATTTCCGGCCCCTCACATCTTGGAAATAAATTGTTTCAACTCCTTCCCTCAAAATGACGCTATAGAACAATGCACACCATAACAACTAGACACAAGAGCAGATTTTGCACAAATGCCATCACTCTGCTAAACAAATAATTCTCAACACTGTCCAACTATTTACTAAGTCTGCATTTCTATTACTATTAATCCTCCCATCCTTCCTATCACCCATCTCCTCCCACTTGTATGACTGTAACTTTGTTGCTTATATCCTTACGAGTTATATTGACTATTTCCTGGTATGATTTGATTGCTTATTTGTACCCTATGACTGTGTTGTACTTTATGATTCTTGATGAATGTATCTTTTCTTTTTCTGTACACTGAGATCGTATGCACCAAGACAAATTCCTTGTCTAATCACACTTGGCCATAAAGAATTCATTCATTCATTCATTCATTCATTCATTCATTCTACTTTTCTCAAAGTTTTTTTTATAATTAGTATCCAAAACTGGATGCGGTATTGATTCGTATATAAAGCTACATTGGATATAAACTATCATTAGTATATAAGTATTTTAGTTTTTTATTCCTCAAGTTCTGTTATAGTCCTGTGGATTGGTTATAATATTTAGTTTATTTAGTATCTTGTCTGCATTTATAGTGAATTATTTCACTTATTTCTATTGATTTTAGCAAATATCTGTGCTTTTGATCAGCACTTTGTAACATCTTAATAGTAATTGCAGAAAATGATAGCCAGGGACCATAATATTATGCAGTTTACCAACATATTTTTATTAAGTATATTTCAAGAGCTTATTCCAATATATATATATATTTAAAAATACTTTATTACTTTTTGCTACTATATTGATGTATTCTTGTTGATTTATTCTTTATTGTTTATTTTATTTTTCTATTATTTTACTTCTATTTTCTTTACTCTTTTCATTTATTTCTTTTTATTGTTTTAAGCCACCTAGAGTAGTACACTGTGAGATAGCCAGCGAATAAATTTAAGAAGTAAATAAATGATATGGAAATGTAAAAAGTATTTTTAAGTGAAAAAAATTTAAAAAAGGGAAAAAACAATTGCATAATTTTAGCTGTAGTTACAATTCTATATATAATTAACTAATACAACTATAATTCAAATATGTATGTGTATGTATATGTGTGTATATATACATACACACACACACACATAAACATGTATATATAAATAGTTATATATAAAACATGTATTTAACTATTGTATTTTACTCTGACAATCTTGTCTTTTAAGTAGGTTAGTGTGCCCATTAAACAAGTAAATGAAAAGATCAAGCATAAAATAATGCCATTTTTAGTCATATATTAAATTCATTTTTAATTCACTCAAACCCTGATATTAGACTTATCATCATCACAATAATAATTTGAGATGACCTTTCATTTTCAATTTAAATGCAAAAGGGATGACAGAATAGTAGATATCATGCATTGAAAAAAAAATATTTTGGAATCAGAGCTTAAGCCCATGTCACACTGGCCAACGGATGCAAAAAGGACACAGCGGATGAGCAAAATGTTCCATCCGTTGTTATCCGCTCTTAAAAGGGGCAAAAATTTGCAATAACGGAGCGGATAACACGGACACGGGAAGGACGCAGGGCGGATGGAAAGCAGATGTGGAACGGAAGACCCCAGCGGATGGGAGCAGAATGGTGCAACCGCAAGGGCTTCCGGGGGCCTCAGCAAAGTGGACGCGGAAACAAGATAGAGCAGATGCAGAGAGGACCGAACGGATGAAGCAGATGCACAGGGATGCACAGCGGATAAACCGGATGCACAGTGGACAGCCTAGCGATGCACAGCGGAAGCGGAATGGGTGCCAAGCGTTAATTGCGCATGCGGGGGGGAAGCATTGCGTAAGCCCCCCGGATATAAAGGGAAGCAGCTCGCACATGGCCAGCATTCCGAGGAAAGACCTGCTGCTGGACACTTCGAGTTCCTTATTCAACTACAAGGGCTCTTTAGCATCGTTCTCTTCGCCATGGTCGATGCTGACTACAAATTCATGTACATTGATGCCTCAGGCCTAACGGCTCAGCTCCAGGTATACAATGCCAGTCACCTCAAGGAGGAGCTGGAAGGCAACCTCATCCTGGGCTTTCCCAAGATCCAGAACCCCTGCCCAACGACAACAACAAGATGTGCCCTACTTCATCGTGGGGGATGACGCCTTCTCCCTCCAACCTACCTCATGAAGCCTACACCTCCAAATACTTACCCGTGAAGAGAGGATCTTCAACTACAGGCTGTCCAGGGCAAGGCGGGTGGTGGAGAACGCCTTTGGCATCCTGGCCAACAGGTTCCAGGTATTCTCACCACCATGCAGCATCACCCAGAGACCGTGAGGGGATCGAGGAAGCTTGCTGCATCCTGCACAATCTCATGCGCACCGCGTACCCAGTCTTGCAAAACAGGCTCGTGACCTCCAAAAAGGCAATGGGATATGGAGCCTGGGGAATGGAGGCAAGGGTGAAACTGATAGACACTGAGGATGTGGCAAGGCCCAACAGAGCCTCATGTGAAGGGAAGAAGCAGCGCAAACTCCTGAAACAACTGGTGTAACTCCCCAGCTGGAGCGGTGGAGTGGCAAAGACAGGATGGTAATGGCTTAATGGATGCTTCCTTTAGCCTGTCTCATCACACGGATGAGAGATTGTGCCATGTTGTTGAGTTGGCCGACAATGAACAGGCCTTTAAATAAAGAGTTGTGTTTATGTTGAAATTGTGGATCAATGATTACATTGTTATTGATAATAAAAGGCATAGGTGGAGCACCTGGGAGGGTGGACCATACAGTCCCACTATGCTTTGCACTGGAGGTTTATCTATCCCAAAGCTATTACCCACGCCCAAGGTACCTTGCCCATTCCACAGCTATCTCAACCGATCCCACTTTCTATCTTAACCCATCCCACAAGCATGACAAAAGCTTAAACCATTTCTAAAAGTTCCACAAGCTTTATTAAAAAAAAGAAATGAAGCAAGTGGGTGAATCATAAATAGACTTTATTAAAAAGAAGCTAATAAAACAAAATGAGTCTCTGGCACTCCCTCTTGGTCGCTCAGTCTCAGGGGTGAAGGGTGCAGGTCTGTGAGGTGGCTGGTGCTGGAGTGCTGTCAATCAGCTCCTCCAGAGGCAGAAGCAGCAGAAGCCCCAGCCCCAGAAGAGCGAGCCCATGCTGCCGAAGCCAGCAGAACCAGAGTGAGGGCCAGGGGGTGGGATGGTAGCCCTGTCCCCTCTTGCTAAGGGCTGCAGCAGAATGGCGAGGCTTTGCTGTGCTCAGCATGTTGTGGGCGTTGCTGGCTGCAGGGAGGTGGCAGGAACAAGGCTGGCAGGAAAGGCTGCAGGAAGGCAGGCACCAAGGCTGGCGGAAGGCTGGCAGGAAGGCAGGCACCAAGGCTGGCAGGCAGACTGGCAGGCAGGCTGGCAGGCAGGCACCAAGGCTGGCAGGAAGGCTGGCACCAAGGCTGGCAGGAAGTCTGGCAGGGAGGCAGGCACCAAGGCTGGCAGGAAGGCTGGCAGGTAGGCAGGCACAAAGGCTGACAGGCAGGCATGAACCAAGGCTGGCAGGCAGGCAGGCAGGCAGCAAGGCTGGCAGGCAGACTGGATGGCAGCAAGTCTTGCACACAGGCAGACAGCAAGGCTGGTAGGGAGGCTGGCAAGCAAAGGCTGGCAGGCAGGCAAGACAGCAAGGCTGGCAGCGGAGCAGGCAACAGCAAGGCTGGCAGGGAGGCCTGGCAGGGAGGCTGGGCAGCAAGGCTTGCAGGCAGACATGCAGGCAGGACAGGCAAGGCAGTCGATGTGTCTGGAAGCAGGTCTTTCCTCTGAATGGTGACCTGCTTCGAGCTGCTTCCATTATTCCGCGTATATCCGCGGGGCTGACGCAATGCATCCCCCCCACATGCGCAATTAACGCTTGGCATCCACTAGGCTTCCGCTGCACATCCGCTCTGCATCCGCTTATTCCGCTGTGTATCCGCTCTGCATCCGCTGTATCCGTTCCGCATCCGCTTTGCTGAGATCCCTTGGAAGCCTAGTGGATGTGCCATCCACTTCCATCCGCTGGGCTTCCGTTCCCCATGCGCTTTTCATCCGCCCTGCGTCCTCCCCCTGTCCGTGTTATCCGCTCTGGTTATGCAAATTTTTGCCCCTTCTGAGAGTGGATAACAATGGATGGAACATTTTGCTCATCTGTTGTCTCCATTGGGCAGTGTGACAGGGCCTTTAGGAATTATCCTGGGGCAGACCATTCCAAATGGGACATCTGTTGTATCGTAGTTGAACTTCCTTATCAGAAGAACTGTCTTTCCCAGGTTTGTTTTCTGGGTGCTTGAGTAATAGACACATTTTTATGCTTATATGTTAAATAAATAACACATAATAGGCAAAATCTTGCTTGTAAGCATGAATAGCAATTATTTTTGCTGTTTAATCCATTCAAACAAATAATAATCCATTCAAACAAAAGAATCCAAAGTTTGAACATACCTATAGAATTAAGGAATGAGGGAACCTCCAAAAATTATGCAGTATTAGAGTCAGAGGTGATATTGAGCAGGTTCTGACCACTTCTGGAGAACCGGTAGTGGAAATTTTGCGTAGTTTGGAGAACCAGCAAATACCCCCTCTGACTAGCCCCGCCTCCANTTCCCCTACCACACCTACCAAGCCACACCCACCATGCCATGCCCACGAAACTGGTAGTAAAACTTTTTGAATCCCTCCACTGATTGGGAAGAATTATTGTTTTGACCAAATGCCACTTCCATCATTTGAGAATAATGATTTAATTCATCCTGGGAAAAAGTTTTGCTGGGTTATATTTATTTATTTGTATTTATAATACCTGGTCACTGACATTTACTTGCTGAAACCTATTTTCTGCTATGTTAATTAATTCTGCAGAGTTGGATTCATCTTAAGCAACAGAAATTGGAATACTGGTTGGAAGGAAAATGAATATATTGATTTAAGAATTAATTTTCTTCCTTTGTCCTGCCCTCCAAAATCTGAATATGTTTACTGAAGTATTTTACAGATAGGAACTACACATCCAGAACAAATAACTCACAAAAGACAAGCCACCAAGATTCAAAAAATAAAACATAAACATGCCAATCACCACATTTCCAGTTATAATAGCTATTTCATGTGATTATTAGAAGAGAGAAAAATAGGACTTCTTTTTTGTTAAATGACTCATGGAGACAAGGCCAGAGACAGGTTAAAGCAGGTGGGGTCTATACTGAAGAATGAAGAGAAATGAAAAAGATAAAATTTAACACTCTAGTGTAAGATGAGATCGGAATTAATGGAAGTATAAAATGGAAGTGATTACAGTCTGACTATATATATAATGTAAAACAGGGTTGTCAAACTCACAACCCATCAGCTGGCTGTGTTATGCGCTGGCCACACCCATGCCAAAAGTCATGATTTATTTATTTATTTGATTTGTCAATTGCTTACAAGATAATAGGTATAAGTATGTACATAATTATGAATACATGAAATGGGTACATATAAAAAAATAAAAGAAAAGAAACAATAGGACAGGGAGGGGAGGCACATTGGTGCGCTTATGCACACCCCCTACAGATCTCTGAAGAAAGGGGTGAGGTCAACAGTAGACAGTCTAAGGTTAAAGTTTTTAACATTTGGGGAAGAAACCAGAGTCAGGTCGAGTATTCCAGACATTGACCACTCTGTTGCTGAAGTTGTATTTCCTGCAATCAACTTTGGTGTGGTTAACCTTGAGTTTCTATCTATTGTGTGCTCTTGTGTTGTTATGGTTGAATCTGAAGTATTCATTGACAGGTAGGACATTGCAACTGATTTTAATATACCATTTTAACTTAGATCAGACCGGAAGATGGGGTGGCACAGATTGCTTAGGTTTTCTTGGTTGCAAAGGAAATCTTTCAAGGTCTGTTGTATAAGGTATTTTCCTACAAACAAAGTAGAGTGCGGAGGTGGGTGGGAAGAACTCTCTTTGTTCTGAAATATGTCTGGGACTTTTTCTGTCAACTGTTGCTATATATTCAGACATACATAATGTGGGTTTGCCATAAGAACTTGATGAGCTGTAAGTTCAAGTATTTGGTCCAGGCAAAAGTTTTGTTATGCTCGTAGGGGTTAGGCCAGATGTTTGAAATCTTAACCAGAGAAAAAAAGCTAAACCATAGGATTAGGTTAAAACAACCTCTTATGCCCTTTTTGTGGTTAATTTGTTAAAGTTACAGTGGGGCTCTTTAGCACTTACGGGTTCAATTAGAGATTTGAGAATTTCCAAAGTCCTTTTTTACAAGAGCTTGGATCAACTCAAAAC
>BHFT01055737.1:0-40717 GCA_004320025.1 Laticauda laticaudata | reverse complement strand
GGGGGGGGGGGGGTCTGTCATAACTGCAAACAGCCACTAAGTGATTAGCCTTAAGTCAAGGTCTACCTGTACATGACAGATGGCATTCCATGTATTAAAAAAAAGTTGTCACAAACTACTAAAAAAAAATGTTGCTTTCATATTGTTCACTCCATATCAGTCATTCAAATAAACCTGATACTTGCCACTTAGTAGTACTACTAAGTGGTACTATTTGCACTTAGTAGTGCTATTGCCACTAAGTACTACTACTTAGTGGTATACTGAAAGAGTTGCACAATTAATTATCAAGTTGCATATAAACATGGCCTCTTCAGCCTTCACATAAAAACTGAAAGCACTGCCAGAGAAACCAGCTGCACACTAAGCCAAGTTACACTTATAGCTGTTTTCCTTCTTAAGCTTTCCTTTCAAATCTAAAGTATAAATGTACATAACATACTAAATTATTTCATGGCATATAGCAATGTAAATATGAATGCTAGCTGACACCATTTCCACAATTAACATCTATTTTATAAACTGGAAAGAAAAAAGGAGCCTGCAGGTGCACATATACCATGATTGCCCAAAGGCCAGAGATAACTTACACTATCTGAGCAGCTGGCAGCAGCTGGTTGACCTTGTTTGGACTCAGCAGCTAATTAAAGTCAAACCAGGCTCATATTTACATGGGAGACACAGGCCTATTTCTGAAAAGTAAAAAAATAATCGGATATACCAAGTCTTCATTTGCTATTAAGAAAACTGTATGAATGTCTATCTCAAGTTATGGGCATTTTTTTGGATTTTTTTTTTTAAAATAAACCTTATACTTTATGAGACATTTGATGAATTTCTGCAGTAATGCAATTCATACCACCAACAGCCAGTATTTTATCAGCTACAGCAGGGGTGTCAAACTCACATAGTCACGGCATACGTCACATGACATATCAGCACTTTCCCCCCCCCACCTTCACTAAACCAGGTGGGGAAGGGCCAGTGTGTGATGCACCCGACTCATAGACTGGGAGTTTGACAGCCTGAGCTACAGCATGTATTCTGATTCGCAGCAGCGCTTGCTACAGTGTAAATGTAATATCTGTCATGTGATGAATGGGCATTCTCCAAGCACTCTTCTTAAACATTCTATATTCTCACACTAAAAAGGGATGTTACTTTTTATAGCATAAAATAAAAACATTAATGCCCTTTGTTCCCCAGTTTCACTTCCTAATAGTCTTTGAAACAAATGTTATCATATTGGACAACAATGCTTGAAATGTGAGACAATGCTTCAGATGTGGATTTAATCAGTTATCCATCTCCTTCCTAGAAACTATAGTCCAATGGGATTCTGTTCAATACAGATGCAGAGGAAGGCGCAACGATGGAGTTGACAGGAACACATTTTTCAAAATGTCTTTTCTCTTCTTATTCAACTGTCAGTGAGAACAAACACATTGTCCAATGAAGATTATAAATGAGCATGTGTCTAGCATTTGCATATCTCTCTGTGTAAGCAACACATGGACATGGAACATTCTGGATTCTGGAATTCTGGAAAAAAAATCCTAATGCTTAGAAGTAATTCTCTTAATAAAACTGATATTCTTAGTTATAAATATTTAGAACAAGGGAATAATAGCAGAAAGATTTTGAACAAGAATATGTCATAATATGTAGCACAAAATGAGTTTGGTGGTCTTCAAAAACTGAAGAAACAGTTACTATCACTTGACAATTTTTGCTAATATAAGTACAAAAGAAAATTCCCTGAAATAGAATGTAGTATATGCACATTCTCATAAAGAAGACAAAGCTTTTTGAAATATAGCAACCATTCAATATTTAGAGCAAAGGTGCCCAACCTTGGCAACTGAAAGACTTGTGGACTGTGAACTCCCAGAATTCTCCAGCCAGCTGTGTTGATTTAGAGTTTCAAAAGTTGCAACAATGGCCTTGAATTAAGCCTTAATCTCATATAGATGGCAAAAAGGTTGAGTTAACGGATTGTGACCTAGTAAAGAGCTTTGCATTTTGAACCAAATGCAAAGAAAGGATGAAACATTATTCTACTGTAGAGCACAGCCTTTTCTTTGCAAAGCCCAATATTGTCAGCAGACTGGACTATTTTAAAAATGAAGCTGTTCTGTTCTCAGTTGCAAATAAAACTAAGATGGCCCAGAATTACTCAAGAATAGGCAACATGTACATTAATATTATTATTTCTGAAACTCTATTAATTATCCTGAGAAAGAGCATAAGGAAAACATGAATCCAAAATCTCAACCTTTCTTCCTTTATTCTTTGATGTTATCATAAAAATATGACCTGCTTTTGTTAAATGGTGGTAGATTTTCAACCTGCTCAGAACCATGAGGAAACATTCTCCACCCCATGTAATTTGCCTAGGAATGGCTGGGTTATAGATGTTTATAAATAGCCTCCTCCTTTTCCTCCTCTCTGTGCAGACAGCAACAACTTTTCTGAACTAGAAAAGGCTTTCTAAGATTTAATTCATTCAATTTAAGCATCACCCAATTCCAGAATGGCTCTGGGCGGCTCACAATATAACAAAAATAATAAAACACAATAAAACTCAAAACCAAAAACAGAGTCAACAAAGACATAGGATAAGAAAAAAATAAAGAACAAGATGGAGAATTGCTCACTGCACAAAATAAGAGTGGATAACAGTACATAATGTGAGGATCATAGATCTTGAGAAAAGAGATTCTGTTCCTGGTGCTGCTATTGTTGTTGCCGCCTGTTCCCCAGTTCCCAACTTGGCCCCACTGTTCAATAATTCTCAGTTGGAGATAAAACTTATTCAACAATAGTCTTTAAAAGAAAGCAATACAGTCAGAACTTAAAGAGCAGATAGAGATGAAATAAAAAACCCAAAGCAAACTACAATGAAGGAAATTCCACTACAGACCAGGATAAGTAAATACCAACTTCAAGGAGATAACAAGTCACAGTCTGTTGGAAGGACATCAACCAAGATAACTTCAGCCCAAAATAAAACACGCTTTGCTTCTGGCAATGCTGTATTTTAACCGTCTCTCTTATATACTATTCTCCCCAGCTACAACCAATGAGGGGATCATGGCTGCTTCCTCTCTCATGAGCCAAGTTGTTTCCTTCTCCATTCCTCCCTGCGTGTCCTAGAATGAAGAGGGGATGGACCTGGTTCTTCCACTGATTGCCCAGCCGGCCTCTGCCCTTCCCCAGCCTCCTCTACAACCTCCAGAGCCATACCTGCACTCCCTGTCAGCTGTTCCTCCTCTCCCTCAGAGTCAACTCTAACAAGGGCATGGCACTAACTCTGCCCAGTGCCAGGAGTTCGATCCCAACCAGCTCAAGCTTGACTCTGCCTTCCACTTTTCCGAAGTCAGTAAAATGAAGACCCAGATTGTTGGGGACAATATACTGACACTGTAAACTGCTTAGAAAATGATGTAAAGCACTATGAACTGGAATATAAGTCTAAGTGTTATTGCTACTGCTATCAAAAAAAGCCACTCTTGGTATATCAAGTGAAATCTAAACATTGAAACAATGAAACTAAGAATCAGCAAATGATTATCATTCAAAAGTTTTGCTTAAAACAGCAAAGATGTTTGAACAAGATTCTTTAAAAAAATAGTGAAGGTACCTCTTAGAATCCCATGGAAAATTTACAATCCAAATCGGAACATCTGAGTAGGAAACAATTGGCAGAGTTAGGCTAGGGTTAGATTTCTACGTCATTGCATGTCAGAGAACATATATGTCTGTCATTCAGAGGCAGTTGCATAGCTGTTGCATTTATACTTCTGCGAATATTAACATTATGGCTAGGGACTGTTAAAACAACAAAGTACAGAGACGTAGAAGATTGCAGGAAATGGAAATCATTGAGGAAGACAATTTTTTTGTGAAAACAAGTGGCAAAAAAATCTGAAATTATATGTCCTCTGGGCCCAAGGTCTTGCTCTTTGTTTTCATTTTATTTTTTTGCCTGAGAAACTTGTCTTGCAGTTGCTTCCAGTTTTCTTTGCATCTGTCTGGTTCTTCCTCCAAAGTCCTTCCAATTTCCCTCCATGAATCGGCTGTTATCTTTTGGTTTTTCTAATATTTATCCATTGCATCGTACATATGTTTATGTCTCCTCAGTTTGTCAGCAAATGTCTCTCCCAGCTACTCCATTTTGTCATTCAAATGTGCCTTGCCTTCCACCCACCTCCTAACAGGAAGTCAGATCAACCTATCAGCATGCAAGACACGCCATCTTCACATAATGTGTAACGGAGATTTGGGAGGTATGCACATCGGCCTGTCTGTAATAACCTGCCACCTACACTTACCCATCAACCCCTTTGCAGTGCAGGTATGCATTGATGTGCACAGTTGTGGAACAATTTAAATCAAGCATAAGCCAGAAGAGTAAAAGTTTTCCCTCTGCCTGTTTTTCAAAAGGAAGGTATCCCTTTCCTAAAAACAACTTACCCAATAGCAATTAGGAATACTTAATGAAAACCCTCCTGAGAAATTCTTAGAGGATAAGAACCGTGGTGGCACAGTGGTTAGAATGCAGTATTGCTAGGTAACTCTGCTTTTTGCCAAGAATTTGATTCCTTCGGTTCTGACCGAAGTTGACTTAGTCTTCCATCTTTCAGAGGGTGGTAAAATGAGGACCCAGATTGTTGAGGGATGTGTGTGTCAATATGTTGACTCTGTTAACCTCTTAGAGAGGGCTGTAAAACACTATCAAGTGGTATATAAGTCTAAGAGCTATTGCTATAAGTCAGTCCCAGAATACCATCCACTCATGACTGAGAATTCTGGGAATTCTCACATTGTAAAATTCTTACACCAATTTGGAGAAGACTACTTTAAATGTTAGCACTATTCCTTTCAGTTGGGTCCATAAAAGGATTAGGAGTTTCTGCATTTTCATCATGGAAACGTGGTCCACACAACACACATGTATAAACCCATCTGAATCACTTGAGTTCTGTAATCAACTGTAATAGCAAATGTGCATAAATAACATACAGCAACCCCATAACTTGCCCAGAAATACAGGTGCCCCGAGGTGTAACCCAATCTAATCTAAAACACTAAAGGAGATACAGGAGGCAAGTCTGCCTAAATAATATATATTAAATAGTTTGCAAAGCAATGTTTCCACACACTGATATATTCCTAAATGCCAGTTAAAATTCAGCTTTAGGGCATATAATTTGAATTACATTCCTCTAAAAATCAAAGCCTCTATATAGAAACATATACACTATCCTCTTTCAAAATATATAGACTGCATCATCATATACATAAAAAGATCACCTGATACAATATTAAATAACCATCAAGTAAACAATAAAAAATAAGCTTAATTAAAATAAAATGCAAATGCATAAAGCAAAGTATTTGATCATGGATGTAAAAATGTAAGTTAAAACTGTAGTTGCTGACAGAAATTCATGGAAATTTATCAAACCTTTTTAAAACTGGAATGTTATTGTATCTTCATCCATATTGCACTTGTGGCTTATGCAACAGTTTTAGAATTGTTGTATTCTTTATATTTTATGAAATTAATATTTTATGATCAATAAAATGTACAATGCTGTTGATCGCTAATGGATTAGATTAGTGATTATTTCTTTGTGTAACTGGATATCTAATTCAAAGTGAACAAATCCTCTTTATCAGCAGCCAAACTTAATTCTGACTTTTGACCTGAATCTGAATTCTTTGTATTCAGGTTTATGAATGGTAAATTATTATCTCATTGTCCTCCTTATTTTACCTATCTGATGCAGACTACTTAATTATATGCTAGTCAATATTCTTATATGACATCACTGCCCCCTTGTGTTAAAATAAATACATTTCTATTCTAGCTGGAATTTAAAACATGCTTCACAACCAAGGTTTTTTGTTTGTTTTTAACTCTATTTATAATGATTTTAAAAGATTTTGTATAAGCGTAAAAATTAAATGATAAATTATTCTGAGATAAATAATTTAATCTAGAAATTAACTTTTGCTAGTTGTTATGGTGGAAGAAGCCATTTTTGTACAATGTACAATATAAAAAAATATTCCTAAATAGGAAAAACAAAACAAACAGGTACTATTTTTAAAGAGGTTTTTAATTTTTAGAGAAAAAATTGAAGAAAAAAAATTAAACATCAGGCGAACCAAAAGCATCTCTATTCTCTGAATGATTGATTTAAACAGGAAAATTTACTTTCACAGAACAAAAATCATAGTTCATTTGATCTGATCCTTCAGATCTCAGAATCATCTTGCCGCTGTAATTGATCCACCCCCCTCTTCTCTTTTATTCTCTTTTTTCTCAGCATTAGAATTTCTCATTAGAACTGGTCGTAATTTCAGTTTTTGGAAGTTTGGGGTTTTTTTTTAATGATAGATTTCCTCCTCCTCTTTTTTTTTTTCCTATCATGGTATTTTCAGGAGTATTCTCCATTATAAAAACATCAATGTATTTTCTGTCCTGCTCTTTAAACTCCAACTCCACCTACATACTTTCTTTCCCATCTTTCTTTCTTTCTTTCTTTCTTTCTTTCTTTCTTTCTTTCTTTCTTTCTTTCTCTCTCTCTCTCTCTCTCTCTCTCTCTCTCTCTCTCTCTCTCTCTCTCTCACACACACACACACACACACACACACACACACACACACACATGAACAAATCCATTGCCAGCATGATGCTGAAACAGGTAGGTATAGACACAGCATGACATATGAATATCTTTTCTGATGACTTTATTGCTAGCCTACCAAATTCTGGTCTGTAGTATTTTTCTGGATTGTTGGTTACTTTATTATGTATAATATGATCCTAAAATTCGATCCATTATGTATAATATGATTCTAAAAAGCAAAATTTATTTATTATATGTATTTTTCCATTCAATTGTGATTCAATTTTTGGAGACTGCCTGGACAGGCCCCTTTAGTTTTCTTGGCAAAGTTTTTCAAAGTTATTTGCCATTGCCTGCTTTCCAGGGCAGAGTGTGAGTAACTGGATAAAAATCACCCATGCCCAAGTCAGCAATAGAACGCACAGTCTCCCAGGTTTTAGCCTGATACCTTAACCAAAGGATATACACACACACATTCTTTTATTACAGGTAGTCCTTGACTTACAACAGTACATTTAAAGTCAAAGTTACAATGGCACTGAAAAAAGTGACTTACAGCTGTTTTTCACAGTTACGATCTTTGCAACATCTCCATGATCATGTGATCAAAATTCAAATGCTTGGCAACTGGTTCATATTTATGAACTTTACTGTGTCCCAAAGGTATGTGATCAGCTTTTGCAACCTTCTGACAAGCAAACTCAATGGGGAAACCAAATTCACTTAACAATCAAATTACTAACTTATCAAGTGTAGTGATTTACTTAACAATTGTGGCAAGAAAGGTAATAAAATGGGGCAAAACTCACTTAATCAATGTCTCACTTAAAAACAGAAATTTTGGGCTCAATTGTGGTTGTGGTTGTGGTTATCAATATGTATAAAGTTTTCACACAATAAAGGAAAATAATAAAGGAAAACAAGTATTTCATTCTAAATATCCACACAACATATATCAAAAATAACATCAGGCCTTCAATCCTCCTAGCAAGTGTGACCAGAAGAATAATTATTTAAAAAGAACATTGTAGCAGATGTTATGGAAAACTGCTCTTCAATAAGCAGTTGATTAATTTTGATATGGGAAAGAGTGGTTGAGGTTTCTAAAATGAAAAACAGATGGTTTCCAAATAATGGCTAAATCACCAAAGCTTTGTTACCCTTCACTGACTCTTCTTGTTGCACTGCAATTAAGGCCTGCCTAGCTACTTATGGGCAAGGAAGCAACAGCTCTTTGTAATGATTGGCTCATTCCTGTCAGTTCAGGGAGGAATTCCAAATGAAAAAGTCATTTTAAGAAACACTCTGTAAATTTCCTGACCTGGATATGCAAACCCAACTCCACAAAAAATTCATGGACTACAGCAGTCCAGCTTTAACAAACCTGTACATCTGAAGTCTCCTCTGACCTTTAAATTTTAAATTATATAAAAGACTACGATAAACTCCTTTAAAACCAGTTTGATCATGTGCAGTCAAGTGACTTTGGAAATTGGGCAGATCGTGTACAGCTAAAATTGTTTTCTTAGTTATCATATGGAGTCTGGATTTTTACAGCATGCTAAGATTGAAGCAAGGAGGCCCATTAGCCTCCTACAATGTAAGGGGCCAAAAAGGTTAGCACTTTACTATATGTATTTGGTTTCATAAATCACAGAACACTGTGATTTGGTGTGTCTTGGGAGCATGTTTCTCAATCGGCTGTATGCCTGTTAAACTATCAGAAGTTGCATACACCCCATTGATAAGACACAACCGTGGCTTGTTTGGCTTGGATTTAGCCTGATGTGTAAATACAATCTATCCTGGTTGGGTCAACAAGCTGTGGTTAAAATTGTGACAATGTCTGAATCCAGTTATCCCACTCCTTGTCTCTCTCTGTATGGATGCACTTTTGGAAAAATACCCCTGGAGAAACATGCCCAAAACATCTTAAACATTTCTTTTGAATTCTAACTTTAAATCTGAGCTTACATTTAAACAAAATGATATTCTTGAGAAAATTACCAATTGGTTACCAGTGCTGATCAACTGTCAGAGGAACAAAATCCATAGCCCAAATACGTTCTATGTATTTTGGAGAATATTCACAGGGTGAGTGAAGAAAAAGTCATAGGGCAGCAAGCAAAGTCCTGTTGAGTTAGCAGAAGTCAACTTGCACAACACTGCATGTAGTTCTCACTTGTTAACATAATAAATGTAGTTCTATAAGCCAAATGCTTTGTACAGCACAGCCAAAAGCCATTTCTCTCATAACAGAAAAGCAAATCCACTGACTACAGCAACATAACTTAAATAAATAAATACGAAACATCGTGCCTCTTCTTATCTCTCCTCCAAAACTTTTTGTAACTTCCAAAATAAGCTAATATTTCAGAACAAAGACAGCTGCTTTTTACATTTTGATTAGATGAGCCCAGCACTTCTGAATAAGAAAGCACCTGGATACTACTTTAATTACCACCAATAAAAATATACTGCTATTTAGAAAACATAAAGCATAATGTTAATTTACATTGGGAAAGAAGCAGTGTGTTTACTACTTAAAGGAAGTGGAACATCTGCATTTAAACATTATTGCAAAGTATTATGTGATGCGTTCATCAAATATATAACAAGGAAACAATTCTTTAACTTTTTAAAGGTGCTTTGTGAATTCAGAAAATAGCATTTATAAATATTTGATATTTGGGGCACTGATAGAACAGTATCAGTTTCAGTATTGATTCTAGAATAAATTAATAAACTGAACTTAATGACAGTGCAGCATGGAGAATACTTGCCTATAAAGTCACCAAGATTCGGACGCAACTAAATGATTAAAACAATTGTATCATAAAGTTTCAACTATAGTTCCTAATGTGAATCATATTTTGGGGTTCTATTTATGAGGATGTCCTCATTCACATTTCAGCAGCTACTTTTTTAAAGGCGTCTTTTACTCTACTTAATTTTGGGAACACTTTCCCCACCTTCTATATTTATGTATATGTTTCTATAACAAGGCTGTCAAACTTGCAGCCTGAGGGCTAGATGTGTCACATGCCGGCCACGCCCATGCCAGGTTTAGCAAAGGGGGGGAGGGAAACTCCCAATATGTCACATGACAATGCCTTGACAACATGAGTTTGACATTACTGGTCTTTAGCCTTCTGCCTTTCTTCCTTTTCCATAAATGAAGCAAATTTTTTCCTATCAATTGCATCACAGATTTTAAAATGGACACATAAAGACACAGTAGTGTCTTTATCAAACTAATATACAGTATGTGGTTAGCCTTGCAAGAGCATTGTCTAAAATGATGGATGAAATACCATCCTGCAGCCAAAATACAACTAAACAAAAAAGAGGATAAAATTAAACTGTCCTTAAAGCATTTGAACATATGATGGGAGAGCATGCCACTTCCTCCTGCGTGATCTTTGGCTGGGTGCCTGCCTGCTTCATACTTGCAAATCCTTATGGCCAATGAATGATAAAGTTGTCTGTATTCAAATCACAATTTCAATGTTGTTAGTTGCAAAGTAAACAGAGTGCTGGGGACAGCAGGTCAGTCATTATATCTGACCACTTGAAAGTGAATAAGCCGTATTTGCTCAGACTTTACAAGACCTTTAGGAATAAGAGAGGAAGATAAAAGCAAGAATCATTTACAATATGAGCTATCCAGTCAGTGCAAACAAGGATCCTAGTACACAGATAAGTACAAATGTTTGCTCTGAGCACCATGTACTTTTTAAATTCAAGCACTGTCTCAAAATAACAGATGTGACAGACAGGCTGCTGATCCTTAAATACCAATAAATGTTGAAAAGTGCAACAATTATGCATTCTATATAATTCCTTTCAAATAAATCTAAGCAACTCATGAGTCCTACACTGTATCCCCATTAGCATATTACATAAGACTAATAAAAAAGCATACACCCAAGCTGAAAATATAAACACCCACAATAACATTTTTTACTGCACACCCCCTGCAGTCCAACCGTAGGCGGCGTAGTTCAAGATTGTCCAAGCCCAGAATTTCAAGTCTGGTGATATAGGGTTATTCTGTTGAGAGCAGAGGAGTGTAGTACTCTTCTTGTGAAATACTTCTGGGCTCGCACAATTGTATTAATGTCTGATATACAGTGCAGATTGCAGACAGATGGGCTGTATTCGAGTATTGATCTAGCAAAGGTTTTGTTTGCCCTAGTTAGCAATTCAATATTTCCAGAGGAGAAGCTTGGTAAGATTAGATTTACAACTCTTAATGCCTTTTCGGCAATGCTGTTACAGTGAGCTCTGGCACTTAGGTCATTAGATATGAATACTCCTAGGTCCTTGACAGAGTGAGGGTCATCAATGAGGTCATAACTGCCTAGTTTGTATTTGGTGTGCTGATTTTTTTTACCAATGTGTAGGACAGAGCATTTGTTGGTTGAGATTTGGAGTTGCCAGATCATTCAGACACATAATCAAGGTCACTTTGAAGAGCAGTAGCATTGTCAGTGGTGTTGAATAGTTTTACATCATCCGCGAAGAGGACGCAGTTGCTTATAAGGTGATCGCAAAGATCATTTATATAGAGTATAAAGAGTTTGGGTCCTAGAATGCTGAATTATTTTCTGAATTATGAGCCTGAATTATGAGTAGAGAGCCTTTGGAAAATTCCCCTGTGTAAATAAAGCAAATAAAACCACTCTAATCACAGACTGAAACCTAGCATGACTGAAGAGGTACTCTAAATAATCCTTTTCCTATCTATCATAACTATTTATTAATAAGATTTATTTTGTGGAAGCATTAAAATATGATTCCCCACTTAAAGTATACCATGGCACATTCCACTCAAGTCACACTGCAACAATCCCCAACAATTCTGGTGGCTTTCAAGAATGGACTGGACAGCCATTTGTCTGAAATGATATAAGGGGGTTTGACTAGATGACCTCCAAGGTCCCTTTCCAACTCTGTTATTCTATGACTTCTAATTCCAAAATGACCACCATCATGTAGCAGTGTTCCAATACCAGATGAAAATACATAAATTGAAGCTTTTATATCATGATACTGTACCCATTTTATTATTTGTTCCCTGGCAGATGCCCACATTTTCACTTACAGTCAACAAAGGAAGACTACAGGAGATATAATCATCATCTTCTTTTAATGTTCCCTTAGTCCCTTGCAGGATGGAGTCTGAGCAACTGAATGGAGCTCGCAGACTGTTTAATGGCCGGATGCCCTTCCTGTCACCAATGTGGAGTTTTGTTCAACAGATATAATCTCATTGGGCTTGGAGAGAGAAATATCTGCCTCTAGCTAGGATCGAACTCATAGCCTCCTGATTGTGAGGCAAGAGCTCTACCTCTAGGCCACCGCACCACTCCACCATAGGTGATAAATAGCCAGGAAAAATGCAAATGGCAAGGAATACTAAAGATAGGCGTCCCTCTCTTGTATTTCCTGAAGCTCCAACATAGTATTTACATATGCAACTAGATTTTGGGCATTTGTAGATGATTGGGGAAAATTACTTTTCTTCTTTCCCATTTAAATAAATTCATACATATTTGTTTACCTGAAGAAAAATTCTTCTTAGGAATGTTTAGAAGAATATTTGCAGGGCAAAATAATGACTTTTAATTCTTATTTATATTGCTTGTTTTCCATACTGGAGGCTCTAGCAGCTGCAGTATGAAAATGAACCATATTTTGTGGGAATATCTGGGGGATTATCTGACAGAGAATATTGGATCTCTTTTTTGCTTTCTCTGATTTTACTACATGGGGAAAGAGTTAAGATAATATCCCTTTGCTTGCACTTTAAAATCTTTGTGCGAGAGGGGAACCATGGAGCAGATAAGAGCATTCTAGCAGTGCAATTTTTTCCTATGTTTATTTCTCATATATTTTGCTGAAATAGAATTTGCTTTTAAGAGGAAAAATCACATTACTCCTTGAATTTACTTGCAGAGCAGCAAACATATGTATACCAACCATCTATCTCTCCAATCGTTTTTCCAGCAGCTTGCAGCTTTCCTGGTTCTCCTACATTGGTTAAATTCCAGGGAGAAACCTTATATGGAGCACTCTCCATAAAGCGTTAGGTGAGATGGGCAGGATAGAAAAGGGAGGGAGAGGGGTAGGAAGTATTTTCTCAAATTGGGAAGTGTGTGTTTTGAGTTATGGAAAGCTAAACAATAGAAAAACCACAATACTATCAGTAGCTGTCTCTATCATTTCCACCAATTAATGAAGCTCAAAAATTCCACCAGGAGACATTTGAAAGAAATTTTCAAGCATCTGAAAGCAATGGAGAAAAAGAAATTTGTATTGTGTAAGAGAAATAAACTTGGGAAAAATTGCCAGGCAGATTTGAACATGACATTACTTGAATCTTAGTCATTGAGGTGCTCTGAGACAACTCAGCCTAAGCTAACTATCTTTTCACCTCCAAAGAAGAAGCAACACTTTCCAGTTATATACCCCAGTGACTCTTTTACCCAGAAATGGGAAATAAGCTTATGGATATTTATTTTACTCATTAATGAAATTTATGTAAAGTTTATATAAAGTTTTCATGAGATAAATTTATTTATTATTAATTGATAACAAATCCTTACAACAAAATGAAGATTCCTGCACTCTGTAATACAACATAGTGAATTGGAAAAATATTTTGGGGGCAAAATATAATAACAGAACTTTGTTAAGTGAATTTCATAGATCTAGATAACAATTGTTGCAACTAGCTGAGGTCAGAAATGAAATATAGACCTATAAACCTATAGACCTATAGTCCGAAACAAAAGCCTCTCCTTGATACCACATTCCAAAATCAGGAAAACACATTCACAAACTGTTGCACATTTGCACCGGTAGTCGTATATTGAATCATGTCATATATTCTTCTGCTTTCACCTTTCCAAATATGCTGCCCATATGCTGAATAAATCCAGCGGGTTTGAAATAGAGGGACTCTGGAGGCCTCTGAAATCGTGACGTTTTCACAAAGCTGCTGCCAGTTTACTGTTCCTTATTTTCTCAGATACCCAATGTACTTGCAGTGCCATTGACAAGTTTGAACTGCACAAATTTATCAATCCTTTCAAACTAAGTGGAAACAGATATTTTAAACACATTCCTTAATCTGACTTATACCAGGCAAGTTTCCTAATGGTGCAGTAGGTAATCAATATTGTTGTCAGTTGATTTATATTGCTTGTCAAGGAGAAGTAATTTTACGCTTTCAGGTGAAACCTGTTTGCAGATACTCTTGACTGAGCGCATGCCTCCAATCCACACAGCAGCTCTTGTGCACACCTTTGTGGTTATGGAATCAGTTTCTTTCATACATGCTCATTTCCAAGGCCCATGGGACATATTAATTTATATGCAGTGCTGCAGTCCAAAATTCAACAGCATATTATTCTTACCAGCTGCAAAGGCCTTCCTTTTCTACCAAGAGTTTACGATGGTATGCAGCTGGGCCTATAAAATATTATTCAGGGTGATGCACCTTTTATACAGCATGGATCAAGCTGTACAAAGCCGCATTTGATCTGACTTTGACATGTGAACTGGTGCATGCAGGTTGAGCTGATGCTTGGATTATATATACCATGAGACATTTTAGAATATGTCCATAAAATATTGTATAAGAAAGCCACTTGTTAACTTTGAAATGCTGGTTTTCAAAAGTTTAGCAGAACACGAATTAGAATTAAATGAAAGAATATTCAGACCAGACCATAAAAAAGCTTTCTTGACCAAGGCCTTTAGAACCATGCTACTGTATTGTTACTCATGATATCTGAAACTTTCATTATGTAGAATTTTGTGATCACTAACCACTTCTGTGTGCATTATATTGCAAATGTGTGATCTATGTAAGATCTGCACTTTTCTATTTGTATTCAGATAGATAATTAATTAATTCATTGTAATATTTTCAGAGTCTAAGAATATATTTATGATGTTAATAAGATCAATCCAAAATTGTAAGAGAAGGCAATTTAGCCAAATGCAGCCTAGAGACTTCCATTAAAGTTGAGCAGAATATTCAATAGGGCAAGTTTCTAAATGTTCCCCTCTTATTCATTTATTATGATTTGTAATCAATACCAATTTTTAACTCTCCCAACAGGTTAAAGAAATCTGTATAAAACTGTGTTCAACAAAGGACAAAAGCCTTGGCCAAAAATTTTGAATATTACAAAACTTATGTAACATGTCAGAAAAGACATAATTTCAGTCTATTCCATTTAACTAGTTTGTCCTCGTGAATCAGCAGGAATGCATATTCAATATTAATTACATGTCATTCAAAAGCAACACAGTTCATTTTTGCTTTGTCTAATCAAAACATTAGTTTCATATTAAAAGCAATATCCTAAATATATTTCGCACAACTTGTTGGATAGGCAACAATAAAATTCAAGCTTGTTCCATTAGACCTACCTGGGAAATTCCATACAACCTTGTTCTAACAATCACAGTTGATCTTTTTTTAGCCTGCACTCTGATCAGGGGTTAATGGTATTCAGGATTCTGTGACTTACTGTGAGATGTGAGTTATTGGAGTCAGCAAAGTCTCCCCTTCCAGGTCAAGTTCATCAGCAAAGCTGTTTGTTCTAATGAATGGTCCTGTATGTGGCTCTAAAAATGGAGAGTTCCTTTTAACTGTAGAAGAAAAAGAGGCAAGTAAAGGTTATCTGTATCTAAGGGCTACAAAACATTTTAAAAGCTGTAAAAGATCAAGGAATATAGAGAAAATAATTAAAAATGTAAGTTTATAATTAGAAGAAAATGGTATCCTGAGGTATATATGCTGAGGTGCATACAAAGAAAAGGAGAACATGAGGGGTTTTGCTCTGGAATTATGGTATAAATGTCTGTCCTTGTAAACTATTTCTCCCCTTTGGTAATATAGAAACAGTGCTTTTAGATATAAGAACTCTATGTATTAAACAAAAGCAAAAAAGTAAAATTAACCTTAAAAGATATACAGTATTCTGCTTCAGCAATTGTAGATATTAGCAAGCTTAACAGGTGGAATTTTATGACAAAAATAAAAGCATAACACCTTAAATTATGAAGTATAAATCTACTTAAACTAGGGGTTGTATAATAGATAATATTATTGGATATGCCCAGTAACTTGTAATACTTTAGGAACAGAACAAGTTATATATATTTAAAATGTTCTTAACAATAGCACTTTTTCTCAAAAATCTTATAAATTTGAGGCATGTCCATCTAATTGACACTGTGTCTAGGGTTTACAAACTCCTAATCCAGTGCCTTAACCACTTGCTTAAACTTTATTACTTATTGTGACCGATTTCCAAAAAACTGATGATGCATAGAGCCCCGCAATTTTGTTATAACCCTCACCAACTAGATTATTATCACAATGTGATAATATTTAGGGCCTATACGGGTTTTAATGTGATCCTGTGCAGAGGTAAGCAATCTTTTTTCTATTAAGAGATGTACTTTCTCAGAGATAATCTGTCAGAAACACTTAGGTTGAAATATGTAGTGCAAAGAGTAGTTTTGACTGTGCAAGATGATTTCCATGCTAGGGGATCTGTACTAAATATGCCAACCTCCAGGTTCTCAATCGGGCAGTTCAAGAGAATGAAAGCAAAGAGTAGCTGAGTTTACCTGGAGAACTGGGAGATGGTTGCTCTGTAGTAAAGGATGTCCAGGAATGCTGTCGGTCTGAATAAACAGATGAAAAGGACAAGAGGGAGTAGACAGAACAGGGAAACAGAGAAGGAGAAAGTGATCTAGGGAGCCTGTTACAGTATCAAAGCCACAATTAAGAATACAAGAAAGAAGGTTTTAAAATTATCATTTCTATTAAAACAATGCTAGTAAGACACATGCATCAACTGTGTCATTTGTGTATTATACAAGTGCCAAATAAAAATACAGAATCTTGCCCAGCATATTCTAATAAACAGTGCTACAAGTCTGTTCCTCTGTCCAGACATCAAGAGAGATGTACAATCGCAGGCCTCAGCAGTAGCTTTCATATCTATCCTCCACTTGCATTTCATAAGGCTCTGTTCAAGCAGACCTTTGACCTTGGATGACTGAGAGGTGATGGTTTTTTAATGTTTGTACAATGCTGATATATTTAGTTGCTTCGTTGTACACCATCCAGAACAGGAGCTATTGGGATGGTCTACAAATATTAACATTCTAACATAAAAAAAATTAAGAGAAAAAAAAAGGCAGTGATAGCATCCAGGGCTCTTCTTATCCTGAAGAAATTTGATCGATTGATGGAATCTGTAGAAGATAATTCTCCCTCTGCATCCAGACCCCCATGTCTCCTTGATGAGTTTCGGAACTGGAAAGGGGAAATGTGACTTTTGCTTCTTTAGGTAATATTTTTGGTGCAAGAGCACTGAATCCTTAGCCACTGAATAAACATACTGAACTGACCTACCTACTTCTTATAATTATAGGAACGAGAAAGCACTTTCCATGTCATCTTAAAAATAAACTGTTTTCCTCCTTTAACAGGTGAATTATAATAATAGGAAGATGGCAAGTGGTTTTTTGGCAAATTTTGCTTTCTACACTTCATGCTAAGTTAATAAGTAGCGAGAGAGTATGGAAATCATGGCAAGCAATGTTAAGATTCAGAATCCAGCATGCTATAGGTAAAGAGAGCTTCATTAACTTACCAAGAAATTTAAACATGCCTGTTTCTCCTGTATACTTGTAAGAGTTTCAAGAGAACAGGAGACAGGGAGAAGGGGAGGGAAAAGAATAGACGTCAGAAGAAAAGGAGATTTTTTTTGGTCCAAAACTGGAATCAGCATCTTGTCTTTTAAATATTAGAAATCCCAATTAAAGATTTAGTATCAGTTGTGCCCAGAAAGCAATGAAAAACAGCTTTAACATGTTTTGACTTGCATAATCTATTCAGATATCCAGAACTAGATGTGAACTTATAATCTTACAAATGTGCCGTTTTCACAGATAGTTGTTTTTTATTCCTTGTTTTTAAAAATTGCAATATATCTGTATGAATTTGTCAAATATGTTTTTAAATAAAAAGGATATAAAATGTCCAGATGTTCAAATCTAAGAAGCAAGTGTGTATTACATATGTGTGTGTGTGTGTGTGTATACACACACACACACATGTAAATATACATATAGCACACCAGCATTATAAATATGTAATTTTAAAAGTATTTTCTACAGATTTTTGTTCTAAAATACTTAGTTCTAAAATGAATAAAAAGAATCAAGCTATTATTGTATAAATGTATTTTCAGAGGAATGGATTGCAGATGTATATTGTAATTTGTTGAATCTAAATACATGCAAATATCTGAGCGATGAGACCATTTAAAAAAAAATTAATCAACTCTCTCACTTTTTAAAAAAAAAATAGGGACCCTTGTCCAAAATAACTTCCTAAATAGAAATTATATGTTATTTTGTCGATTAATGCTGGGATTATTAAAACCACAGATCCATAAAACTTTTCCATCTGATATCCTTCGACACAATTATATCTTTATACCATCAGACAGACAGAAAATTGTAGTCACTGGCATTAGAATGGAAGCAACTAAAAATATATATTCCTATACAAATGAATATATTCATTTGCAACTAGTTACAAAAATGCTGAAAATGATATGTGACATAATAACATTGAATTCGTACATTATTTATGACCAGTGTTTCTCAATCTTAGTGACTTTAAGATGTATGGAGTTGGAGTCATTATTACAACTACAATATACATTTTAAGACTCAGATGTCAATAACATGGTTTGTTCAGGTTTAAAGTATAACTCCTTATTTTAAGACATGGAAATATGAGTCTTTCCAATTTGATGGTCATTTTACTTCTAGTAAACAAATAAAAAAACTGAAAGTCTTACCAGAATTTTCATAGGAATCCATAGGAAAAATATCAGTTTTCCTATCTTCCAACACATGGTCAAATGTGATTTGTGGAACAGGTAAAATCTTATCAGGAGAAAGTGATCCATTATCCTTTTCTGCTTTGGTTTTCCTCTTTTTTACCTAACAAAACAGAAACAAATATTCTTTTAAAAAACAAACTCAAATCCTTTAAATCATCAGCATAGTATAATTTAAAATTAGAGGAAAAAACTAGAGAAATTACAACATATGTGAATATTATACAATTTAACCTCAATTTTCTTTAATCTAGTGAGATTATTCCAATCATAAAAGAGTAAATAAAGAGTAAAATGTTCTAACCATTATAATTCAAAGGGCACATATTTCTTCTTTACAACTGGCATTTATTATCATGGATCTTCACTGTGCAATTATTCAGAAAACTCTTATATTTTTAAATTAAATGATAACAGTCATTAATAAAGTCTAAATGAGGTGAGGACTTGATTCACTATTCCTTCCTTCCTTCCTTCCTTCCTTCCTTCCTTCCTTCCTTCCTTCCATTACTATAACAAAATAAAATTGCTTCAGATGTCCTTAATAAGGAATTGTTTGCCCAGCTCAATATTATTTCCTGAGAAATAATAATGGCATTGAACTCCTGGATAACTGATGGGAGCAGCGATGGGATTCAGCCAGTTCACTCCACTTTGGGAGAACCAGTTGCTAACTTTCTGAGCAGTTTGGTGAACTGGTTGTTGGAATAAATCATTAGGGCAGAGAACCAGTTGTAATTATTTGAATTCCACCACTGGATGGGAGTTTCAGGAGCTATTCTGTGAAATCATCAATAATAACCTATTGAGGCACTTGGAGTGCAGTTTGCAGGGGGCTGATGAGCGCTTAGGTCCCTTCCCGCTATGAGTCTTTGATTCTCTGGAGGTAACATACAGAGTTTCATAAATGTTACCAAGGATCCATAATATTTTACAGTTTGGTTCTTTGGTTCCTAGTAGCTATTTTTACTTTATTTTGAAGCACTGTCTTTCATCCATCTTAGAGTATTTAGATACACAATGCCTCTATCCTGTTTTCATTCTGGAAACTTTTTTAAAAAGATAAATATAACAGATTTATTTTATCTTTTTCATGTAAAAAATTCTAAATGGGAAACATCGATACTAAATTAGAGCTAAAACCACACATATAAATAAACAAAACAGAATTACTTTATTTGAACATTTGGTGGTGATGGGGAACACCATCCCTCTCTACCTATTTAATTATAATTCTTTGCCAAGACAGAAAGTTTTAAAAAGAAATTATTTTCCCTTATCCTTACCCAAAGTATGGGATGGAAGAGACTTCATAAATCATGTAAAATATCTCCTAAGTCTGTTGGGACTTTGTAATTGTAATTGTTAACTATGCATATAGTTAAAAAGTTGCCAGATTCATTGCTTTGCATTGCCAGAAATATTCTATTGAAAATATGAGATAGCTTCTAGGAAGAGCCCAAATGAAGTGAAATTTCCCCATTATGTTTCTGTATTCCTGTGAAATATATTCTACTGAACATACTTCAAGATGCTGGATCAATTACAAATGCATTTAGGAGGTATTCAGATGTAGATATTCAGACTGTACCTCCATTTACTGGACTCAGGGCACTTCCATGAAAGGAATAAACAGCAAAATATTTCAGGAGAAGTACTGTATTCCCTTGAGCCTATATTCTAAAACATTGTAAAACAACAGTTTGCCATTTGTTACCATTCCTCACAGTTTCACTAACTGCATATGCTTGATGCAGATTCTCCTAAAGAAAATCTTTTGAAGGATAAAATTGCCCCCATCTAGGGTTCTGTTTGTCACTGAAACAAGAGAGGTTTTTATGTATTTTGAAGCACTGAACAGAGAATAAGGTCACAAAAGATAACACAACTCTCCACAATTTTGTCATGTCAGGTAGGCAGGCTGACCAGCCTCACATGTTCCAGACTAAAACTAGATGAAAAATAGTATCTTCTGCATGGATGTTTTATTTTGGAGAGACATCTGGTCAAAATATTGAACAAGGCTTTGTACCAATACATCTATTTGATGAGAAAGAACTTCATTTCCATCCAGCTTTAAATATTAAGTTATTCAATCAAAAATGTCAAATGAAAACAAAAAGTTATTCATTACCGACACCATCGCTATTTTCTTTGGCTTGGGACTAGGAGACAACAAGTGATAATTTCTGGAAGGTTTTTTAATATATATTTTCCATGTAGAAGAATCTGGGTTTTCTGATGCATAGCACCTCCAGGCTGTCTAAAATATTTGTTCAAAACACACAAAAGATGAAGTTAGCAAGAAAACAGATAGATATGCATCTCTCAGATATTGTCTAGGTTGCATGGATATATAAATAAGCCAGGAATTGTAGAAATTTTAAAACAGAGGCAGAAGAGTGGAGGAATAAAAGAAAAAATATGTATCACTTATGAAGCAATGAGTTACTGAGCATACTTTACATTTAGTTATTGAACAGGTCCAAATTTTTTAAAAAATGCTTTCTTCTGCCATAGCTGCAAATAAAAAAAGGATGAAGACTGAAAAATCATCACCCAGTTTCATTACTGGAAAAATAAAATAATCTTTCTGAGCAATGTTTGACATAAAAACACCAAATCTACCCTTTTAATAGTTGTAACACATGTAAGAAAACTAGTATTTAGGCACCTGAATGAGAGAAGCAGCTGCTGGAATTTGTCGGTTGAAATGCTTTTGCCTTTGCTTCTGTTGTACCTTTAGAGCAAAACCAGAACCAAGGATTCCCTGAGGAACAGAGGAAATTAGTAGAATAAATCAATCAATCAGTTAAATAAGCGCCATTTCAAATATAAGGTTTTTGGTAAATTCAGCTACCATGGAATTTGGAGCAAAGGTTGAGATCTTCGTGAATTTGGCATGTTTATTGACAGATGCATCATCCCTGAAATATCCAATTAGCTCTATTTGAAGTGGAATATTTTCAGTATTTTATATTCTCTAGCATTTGTATACTTAAGAATTGCACTGAGCGATTGTTGCATAATGTAAACTCACAGCATAAAAAGTTGATCTTATTCTTACTGTTCATAATATATTTTACATATATGAATATTAACATGTATTTAAGTAATAAATCTGTGACATTCTGGGGTTGGTAACAATATGAATACATAAATATCAGGATCTTTTGAATTGGTTTTATCAGTGCTTTGAATTATTATTGCTGCAAAATGGCAACAAAACATTACAATTGTTGTTGTTGCTGCTGCTAACATATTTCCTTGATCACCCTCAACTTCTCAGTGGCTTAAGTTTCCTGGTTGAACAAATTCCATGCATGAGGTTTACTCAGAAAATCCTCCCCTCAGGAATCAAATAAAGTGACATAAGCTAAGGAGACAGCAGAATACTTCAAGAAATTTTAAACCTATTTCTTGTGATTAATTGTGCAAGAGCCTTACATATTAAATGTGTTTCCTCCTTAAAAATTATCAAAAGCATATGTTGCCATCAAATTAAATGAAGATGGTAGAAAACAACTGCAGAATCTATCTATCTCTAATCTATATTACAAGTGTATGTTTGAATGTATGCATGAATATATGACAATAATAGAACACAAGATTGCAGGGAAATCACAGCATACTTAAATACAGATCTGTGTATATCATACCAAATGCTCAGAAAAGTTTGAAGCGATAATTGTAACATCATGTTTTACTGATATAATGTTTATTATTGCCTTGATGTTTCCTGTTTTTTCCCCCTCTCTTTAACTCATGTAAGCTGCCCAGAGTCATTTTGGAGTTGGGCAACAACCTAAATCTAAATCAGTATTATTCCTTATTTTGTTTTTACAATTAATATTTTAGTTTTTGCCCTTATGGCAGGCAGTCAGTATAACAAATCTTCACCTCTTGTAAGCTGTATTCAGTTCAGTGCAATGTAAAAAAATTAGAAAAAATTAATGTGTAGTTATTATTACATTACATAGGAGCTAATAAAAATCAATCCTAATATATGTATGTACAACTAAAAAAAGTTTGGACTAATATAAACAACTTACTGCGGGCAAGGCAAAAAATGATATTGCAAATACAGAAAAGCAAGATGCAATAGTTTTTCCTATCCACGTTTGAGGCACCTTGTCTCCATAACCAATGGTTGTAACAGTTACCTGAAATCAAGAAATAAATATGATTACCCTGAGGTCATCTAGCTTTATTAATATTTCAAATTTTCTAAAGTATATTTATGTATTATGAACTACATATTTTATAAACATTATAAATGTTTTTTATTGATAAGAAATTAGAAGTATTTTATAGCTACTTGACCTTAAAGTATGCAATTGTACTTTTTTCTTCAGAAAAATGTATTTTAGGATATTCCTATATATGCAAATTAATTAATAAGCTTGTAAGACTGTCTACATTCAGAACAGTATCTGTCTTGTTTGTCTAGTCATTTTGCTTCTTACAGCCCTTCTGCACTATAATGCTGGACTACAGGAATAAAGTGACTGAAATGGTCAGTTTTAGCTCACTAAAAAAATCATAATTTTACAAAAATAATTGCACTTCAATTTAATTGTTAATTTTTAATCTTTTAAACAGAATTTCACAAAATTATCCTCACTTTATTATTTTTATAAATAAGGTGGCACACATACCAAATACTCCTCCTCCTATCTTCCCCATAGTAACAATCCTGTGAGGTAGGTTGGGCTGAGAGAGAAAATGACGGGTCCAAAGTCACACAGATGGTCAAAAGTGGGACTAGAACTCTGAAGAGGTCTTCCTGCCACAGAGGACAGTAACCAGGTAGAATCGAGGTGTTTGCCTACACAGCACGCAAATGAAAATCACCGCTTGCACCATCTCAAGTCAGAAAATGTTAATATGCAGCAGAAAAAGAGAAGTAGAAATTGCCTTCCTGATGGGCTGGTCATGGTGATGAGAAGATTATGTCATTTATTTTGCCTTCAAGCAATGCTAAATGGCTAGTACACATACTGGAGCAGATTAGACAAGACAATCAGCTTCCATTAGTCTTTTAAAACCCTTCTTTCAAAGTTCATAATTCAGTGATTTATCAGAAATAGTGTAGGTTCTCCTGCTTGATCAGGGAGCTGGACTAGAAGACCTCCAAGATCCCTTCTAACTCTTTGTTATTCTGTTCTGTTCTATTCTGTTCTATTCTGTTCTATTCTATTCTATTCTATTCTATTCTATTCTATTCTAAAGATGAATCTATCATACACAGCTCCATGTATTTTAGTGTTTCACATTCAAGGAATTTTGGAAAGTTGAATTGCTAGTTTCTATAACAGAATTCAGAACATATCTTCCAGTACAATGAAAGCCTCCATACAATCATATTTCAGCATCATAATAATGTGGTTTTAATAATATGTGAACAAGCCTACCTACTTCCTGGGCTTATGCATTCCATCCTATCCTTCTATGTGATCCATATAAAGTATCTGGAAGCTATTATTTCCTCAGTTTTAAAACAGATCATCTTCAAATTGTGGTTTGGTTTTATAAAAAGTAACTGCAGTTCACAAATCTGATGATCTGGGGTCACCAAAAAGCAGAAGGAAACATACCAGAATGATTCCTCCTAGATGGGCAGAAGCGGGAAGAATGGAAATCTGCAAACTAAGTAGGTCTGCACAGGACTGTTTAATAGCTAAACAAAGTCAATTCCCCTCTCCTTAATAATTCATAAATAGTTTCCAATATTTATGGGCTACTACAAAATAAAACTCTAGATATTCAGCAGAAATAAATACTTGTAGTTATAATTATACCTATCATGATACTAATAGAGTTCACATTTCCAGGCCTTATCATGATTTCATCTCATGTAGTGTTCCTATACTACATATTCCATTCATATTCCATTATCATTTTTATCTTTTTTCTGCATTAGCACAATAATTTATGATGGCATTTATTTATTATTATGCTACCAAGCAGCATAAAAATCTAGGAAGACAGATTAATGTCCTCCTAATATGCAGTGCAGCATAAAGGAGCAATTAGGTTTTTCAGCCAAATGACCACATAAAACTAATTTCTTGAATCCTATCCCAGTCCTCTTAACATTTCCCTAAAATAGCTCAACATTCCATCTCAATAAACTCTTTTAGATTTCCAGGCCAAGTGTAGTAACCAAAATAAGTAACCCAACTAATCAAAGTTGGGTGCTGGTATCTAATTTGTACATTAAAATGTTTAGACAGCTGTTATGTCAGTTATTTGTGTATCCCCACAACCTCATGCATCTGTGCGGTAAGAAAGAAACCTATTATTACACTGTCATGTATGGGAGAACCTTAATTTAGGAGAAAGAAAAGTGCATAGGAAATGAAATTACAAAAGAGCCCATATTAACATGCTGTAAATTCAAAGCATTAATTGAAGCCTTCATGACTTGGAAAACTTTACAACGCATGAAGTCTCAGGGCATCCTGCCCAAAGTCTACTCATCTCTACAGAAAAAACTGTGCCAGCTCCAATCCAATCATTTTGGGTTTATTTTACTTTATGGAAAGATATGTATACAAAGGAATCCCAGTCCAGGTAAAAAATGCTGTAGGGGAGATTTATACAAAAACAGGAAAAGTAGGCAAACAAGTTAGGGACGAAACTATCACTGGTGTAAATAGTGTAAATCAATTTAATGACTGAAATAATTCTTTAAATTCATTCAAATATTTATTTGCAATACTCGGAATGTTTATGTAGGACATAACAAATTTTGTGAGAAAATATTTTCGAAATGTTCATTTGAACCTGCACTGGAATATTGTTTAAATATGTACTTTCATGGAAAATACTTTTAACACTACAGATTAACAAAGAAAAGGAACAGAACAACTTACAAATAAGGTTCCCCTGATCTTTTATTCATACATCAACCAACTTTAGAGGAGTAATTTATAGGATTATTCCCCAAAATTAGCTAATGGACATTTTGCAGCCTCATTATATGCAGATTGTGACAATATCAACTGAACTAAAATGAACTCTGTGGATTCTTGATCAGGGATGTCAAGCTTGATTTCATTGAGGGCCGCATTAGGGTTTTATTTGACCTTAGGATTGGGGGGCAGGGCCAAGGTGGGCATGGTCAGCTTGAAGTCACTCATGTCAGGGATGCCTGTGGTGGCCCGAGCAATCTGCCAGTGGAAATGGGCTCCCAAGCTCCATTTTCAGCTATGACAGCCTCCTACAAACCTTTGCCAGCAAAAATGGAGCTTGGGAGGGCTCCATATGGCCTTCCCAAACTCCATTTTTGCTGGCAGAGGCACTGTGGGCTGGGCCTTTGCTGTTTCCAGGTCAGATCCACAGGCAAGATCTAAGCACCCCGTGGGCCAGATTTGGCCTATGGGCCTTGAGTTTGACACCCTTGCTCTAGATGCTTACTATTCTGAAGAAGAACTTGAGATCAACTGTAATAAAAACAAAATTTTAATTTCTGCAAAGTGACGTAGAGACCATACCTATTGGTTATAGAGCCAGGCAAAAATATAGTTCTTTAAAAATTTGGGCATAGTCTTTCATGATTTTATACCAAATATAATGTAATGGTAGTTATACTATTTTCTACTTCTTCAGAATGGTACAGCATAGACCAACAGCATTAAAGCATACAGCTTCTGTTTGATGCTCAGTTGGGACCATCCTTTGGAAAGGCTTCAGTCCAAATTTTTAAGGACTATATTTCAAATATGTGACTAATGTGGTACGGGAGAAGGTTTAAAGATGGGCACACTGCTTGTATTGCTGCCCAGGGGTTAAAGTTACTGTATTTTTCAGAAATACAGTACAAAATTGCAACACTGTGGACTTTCCAGAGCAGTCATTCTGATTATGGGTACTAACTATACTTAAGTATAAAATATAAATATTTTATATTTTTAAAAAATATAAAATGTAAATATAAAGCCAAACTGGATTGATCTGCTCTATCCAGAAAGTGTTCCTCTCTCTTTTAAGTGTAGGAAGTTAGCACCCACACCTCTCCTAGAAAATTGAAATATCCTAGGAAATATTAAAAAGGCAGAATATTTCTTTTAAAAAGAGTAGAAATTCACCTCAGAAGCAGAAACTCACCCCCACCTTTGCTAATGGGTGGGCCATTAAGGCCTGGGCCAGAATACTTTGCATAACAAAGATCTCTAGGTAAAGCTACAGCAATTGCCAAAAGCCCTTTTCAGTGCATCATCATCCAGCAAGACTCAACCAAGCCTGGAACTCAAGACAGCCGACAGAGTTGCCCCTGCATGGCCTCATGGGAGTCTGGCAAGCAATCAGAATACAAGCTCCAATTCAAATCCCAACAACGATTATAAAACCCAGGTACTCTCAGCACCTCAGCCCTTTTTGATCTCTTCCTTCACCTTGAAGCATGTGATCATCCTTCCTTTTCACTCTGGAGCTCCAGTCCATGTGGTCCTGTCCACCATTAAACCTTCCAAACAGCCTCCATTTTTTCAGTATCTTTTTCCCCACTTGGAACTGAACCCAGAAAGATTTTTCTTCCAGCATAAGGCCAGCCAAAATCAATTAACTAACTCTAAATTTCAAAAAGCAACAACATTTGCATATTTTAATGTTTTCCTGACAGCTGTTCTTGAGAGCAAATATGAAACAATCAACAAACACAAGATCATCTCTTGCAGAGAAGAATTTATGATATCCATACCTCATATTATTTTATACTGCTTACTCCATAAAGAAGAAGGGCCTGCTTTATAACTCAAATTCTGGGCAAAGTACCAGGCAATTCTGAACTATTTTATGGAGAATTAGTTTAATAGACCAGACCACTATCATTTCCTTGAATGCAATTAAATCATGTTATAATTGTTGCTGTCACTGCCTCAATGATTTAGCTATAATTTTATGTTGTGTTATTTTAGTCAAAATAAAACTGTTTTTCAATTATTTGACGACATATAGAATTCTGGCCAGTGATTGTAATAAAAATTTTGTTGTTGATGATTATTCTTGTATCAAATAAAAGTTACCTCTGGTTCAGTCTTTTATTTATAATACTGACCAGTTACATGACAGTTTGAGCATTTCTGTGAAAAAGTTTTATTAAAGCATTTGAGAGATGGATTCTTTCAAAGCGGAAAAAAAATCAGTCATTTTGTTTTCAATTAAAAACTTCAATAAATGGAACCATTGCAATACAAAGCTATCTGTCAAGTAGGTCCAATATATATCTGCAATCAAATTTTCTTTACAAAACAGAAGAGGTTTATATGTAAGAAGTTATTTATTCTCTTTACACATGTCTATGCTATTTCAGAACTGGAATTGTAACATACTAAAAGAGGAGGCAATGTTTGAATAGCTTTGTTTGATCAGCTGGATAGTTTTACAGCACTATTATGTACAGAACACTGTTCTTGCTCTCCCAGCAAGCTTAGGGCCAAGCATCTGGCAATGCTGAAACTTTGATGATATCACTGCCTCACAAAAGCTGGTTAGAGTTGAAAGTTACAAGAACACAAATCACAAAGAACAATGACAGCCCAAACAAAGCCTGACAAGAGAGAGGAGTGATTTGTAAACAAAAGAATTATGTTGTTTAATTAATATCTTATGTTCTTGTTGATAGATGATCACTGCTATTCAGGTATCTTCTTAAGTTGGGAAAACTAGAGATGTGGTTTATTAAATATTAACCAATTCACCAAAATCAGAGGCAGTCTGGTAGCAGCTTTTCCAGCTAACACATTTTATTAAAAGGTGTAAGCTTTCCTGAGCTGCACAGAGTGACTTGAGTGATAAAGGATGTTAATTGTGAGGAGGCAGGTAGGACATGGAAAGAGAGGAGAAGACAGGTTAATAATGCAAGACAAATTCCTTGTGTGCCTAATCAACCTTGGCTAATAAAGAATTCTATTCTATTCTATTCTATTCTATTCTATTCTGTTCTGTTCTGTATTATACAATATGATATGATATGATACGATACTATGAAACCTGATGATTTGCAGGATTAATATAAACCTGCTTGATGCCAGCTGAAAGTTGTTAGAACTGCCCTGAATGAAAACTAGATAAAACAGAAATTGCAGAGAATCAAAGGAAGTTTGGAAGTAGTTCAGGGACTGTACACTGATATATTTATTCAGAACACAAATCAGTACTGTTATAAGTCCAATAGAGTGATATTAATTCCTCTGAGCCCTCAAATATTGCTGCAGTCATGTATATTACATATTTATTTTTGATAGAAAGTAAAAGATTAGATGGGCTGACAATGGAATTATTTTACGTAAATACAAATACTAAGTTTCAATTTGTCTGCTAGAAACCAGGAGATTGTGAGTTCTAGTGGCATCTTAGGCAAGAATTGGCTGAGTGACTTTGAACCAGTGACTGTCTCAGTTCAATTCACCTCACAGGGTTGATATTGTGGGGAAAATAGGAGGAGGAAGGAACATTAAATGTGTTGCCTTGAATTATTTATTAAAAAAGGTAGCATTTAAAAAGGTGAAGATAAACAATTGTTGCGAAAGAAGCTTGCATGTCAGGATGCAGGCTGAGTTCCACTGCTCCTCTGAGACATAACTCCTAGACAGATACAAAGTTAGATGACCCCGTCTCTTCATCTTCTGGGGATTAGCAAAGAGTTGGTTCTTTTAAACAAAGGGGAGAACTTTGCAGACATCCATGAATTAATACAGGAGGAGGATATTGTCAAATGCTGGGAAAGAATAGGGAGCTGTTCAAAATATGGCAAATGAGGAACAGATGGGCATTTCTTAAGCAAAGCCTTAGTCCATCAGTCTTACAGAATGCATGAAAAGAAAATTTAAACACCTCTTAGAAGCCTCATCTTGACAGGTTTCTTATTTTTCATTAACAAATTAAAATTGCACTTTTTTATTTAGTTTTTGAGATTCTATAATTTAAGTTCTTCTTTTGAATTAATGAGATGCTACATGAATGTTGCTTCCTTGGTCAAGGGTCACCATGATGATGTGACAATGGAACTTTCTATTTGAGTGTTCTGTCTGAACCCTCAACTGTGGTTAATCCGAAATGTGATTGGACAACTGTTTTAAATATTTTAATAGTTTAACACAAAAACTAAAATATCCATTTTCAAATAACACAATTCGCTGTAGTTGTAGAAACAAAAGCTTCCCATTGAAACTAGTTTGGGTGATCAATCAGATTCATAGTTTAGGAATCTGCACTCTTCTACTTTAAGCTATTTGTAGCCTTAATAGATGGAAGCAAGCACTAAAAAACCTGAATCTGACTATAATGAAATTATAGTTCAAACACAACTGTCTGAATAAGAAAACAATTTATTTCTTCTTCCAATAATTTAAAGTGACATATTTCCTATTTTAAATATATAACATGTCACATTTGATGCTTTTATACTTACTACTCCCCACCAAAGTGCATCAGCATAGCTGCTAAATTCATGCTCGCCCGAGTCATTCACAGCATCTTTTTCAGCCAAATACACAAAATATGAAGAAAAAATCAAGCCCAGAAAGCCAATATACAGAGTAGTTATCAATTCCTGAAAGAACAAAAAAGAACCAATTAGTGAATAATAAATCATATAGGGCTGATGGTTAACCTTTTCATCGTCCAGTGCTGAAAGTGTGCACATGCATACGCATGTGTGCATGTACCCAATGCAATGCACACGTGCCCCCGCACTCCTGTGCATGTGCGTGTGACCTCCCCATGCTCCTCTGTCACCCGTGCTTGCATGGCAGATACTCGACAATCAGCTGGCTGGCAGGAGGCGCACATATGCGCAGTGGAACTGAGCTGGGGCGACGGCCTGCATGCCGGCAGAAATGGCTCTGCGTACCACTTCTGCCATGTGTGCCATAGGTTCACCATCATGGATTTAGGGAATTCTGCTGTCTTCAGAAGCCATTTTGAAAAAAATAATACTTGATCCCAAAATTCATACTTCAGTGGGCTTATTATTTTCCAATAGTACTATTTTAGTAACATCCAGACAGAAGAAATTTTAAGCAGCAGAAATCCTAAAAAGCCTGAAAAGCTAATAGCTCAGTCTAAAAGCCCTCAATGTGAAAAGTTTCTAATTTGTGCTGAAGGAAGCTTAAATTTAAATTAATTCATATCAATATTAGATGAAAAAAATATTATAAATTCTACATAATTTTAAAAGTTATCATCCTCATTTTATTTATTGGCTTCAATCCATTCCTCAAATTGAAACAAAATGTTTGCTAAGCAAAATGATCCTAGGTTAGCATGCGGAGTAAACAGCATTTGCTGATTAAGACTAATTGTGAAAAGCATCATGGAAATAGGCATGGATGAAACTTGGATTTCAACAAACTATGGTGTTGAATTGTAACAAATTTAAAAACTAAACCTGACATTCAATTAAAGAACACTTAATTATAGGAGTGTTAATTCATTGATTAAATCTGCATGTGAATAAAACAACACTTCTGGTTTGAAAAGCATATATCTTTTACTCAGGGTATACATATGTAGCATGTTATATAAGACAGAAGTAGAAATTATTTTAAAGTCAGATCTAGTCATTGTCAGTTGGAAGAGCTTTGAAATATTTTTTTAAAAAATATAGGAACTGCTTCCTGATTTATCAAAAAACTTTTTAATAAAATTTCTTTATTAAAATATTTTGTATTTCAAAATGATTGTATCTAATCAATGGTGAGATTCAAACATTTTTTACTACCAGTTCTGTGGGCACGGCTTGGTGGACGTGGCTTGGCTTGATGGGCATGGCAGGGGAAAGATACTGTAAAATCTCCATTCCCACCCTATTCCAAGGGAAGTAAAATCTCCACTGTCTCTCCACTCCACTAACCTGTTTTCCAGCTCTGTTCTCCTGTGCAGGGCAACAAAAGAAGATCCAGCCGATCAGCTGAGACTTGGGAGGCAGAAAATAGATAGGGGCAGGGCCAGTCAGAGGTGGTATTTGCTGGTTTTCTGAAGTCCTAGAAATGACCGCTACCGGTTCTCCAGAACTGGTCAAAACCTGCTGAATACCACCTCTGTATCAAATATGTACTTAGAAGTTATTTTAATAATGTAATCTCAGACCCATCATCCACTGGGAGTTTCAGGGGAAAAAAGTTTGCATATATTCCATCTTTCTACAAAGTACTAGACTGACCACACTAAGATGTTCTTTTCTAATTCATCAAACCAAGATATGTACAGGACTATTGCATCTTGATATAAATATTTTGCCCCACCCGTTGCCACAATCTACAATTAGACAAGAAACCCCTAATTTTCCAGTTTCCATTCCTTCCAGACTGGGAAAATATAACTATCAGTTTCAAATATGTTCAGAGTATTAATGGCCAAACCACATGCCATTTTTACTCTAGAGTAAACATAATTAATCCAGCTGGAAACCTTCATGAAGTAGGGTGTGACTTTAGTTCTTTGTCCTATATTTTTCTTCTAATCCAACCAGAAACCTTAATGAATGGGGTGTGACTCTAATTCTTTGTCCCATACTAAGGTCATGATCTAGATCAGCCCTTTCACATTTCAGTTAATACAGTCAAGAAGGGAATCACTGAAATAAATCAATATCTTGTTTGGGCAAATCAAGTGACAAAATCAACCAACTTGTTTTGAGAACACAGTGGCATAAACATTTTAAATATTCCTTTTCCAAACACTACCAATCTAAATCACAAAAAAACCATGCTGTGTTTCCTGTACAAGTAGTCCTTGACTTACGACCACAATTGAACCCAAAATTTCTGTTGCTAAGTGAGACATTTGTGAAGTGAGTTTTCCCCCAGTTTGCCACCTTTCTTGCTGAAGCTGTTAAGTGCAGTTGTGAAATTAGTAACACAGTTGTTAAGTGAATCTGGCTTCCTCACTGACCACAAAAGGGGACCACATGAACCCAGAACACATCATAAATGTGAGTCAGTTGTCAAGCATCTAAATTTTGATCATGTGACCATGGGATATTGCAGTGGTCGTAAGCATAAAAAACAGTTATAAGCCATTTTTTTCAGTGCTGTGGTAACTTTGAATGGTCACAAAATGAACTGTTGTGGGTTGAGTGCAATGTGCAATGAAAATAAAACATACGGTTGCTAACTACCAGCCTATGCACTGAATTGGGTAATTCAGAACAGACTTTCATTTACCCATAGAGGAACAAATGCAGGGGTGGGCTGCTTTATCTGGGTTTATCTGGGTTCGAGCAGACCTGTTGCTAACATTATGGCTGGTTTGGCGAACCACCAAATCCCACCCCTGGCTGGCCCCTCTCATCTCGCACTTCCCCTCCCACCCCGCCCAGGAGTCTCCATGCAGGCCATTTTGGATGTGAGGTAAGTGCAGGGCCCACACGGAGGCTCAGGAGGGGGAAAAAAATAGGCCTCCTGGAAGTTCCAGAAGTCTGGAAATAGGCTTGTTTCCAGCCTCTGGAGAGCCCCCAGAGCCCAGGTGAGGCTGTTTTCGCCCTCAGAGAGGAAAGCCTCTGGAGCCTGGGGAAATGTCTCCCCGCACTATGGTGCAGGAGGCCAACTAGGCCATGGCCACCATGACCACGCCCACCCAGCAACCAGGCAGAAGACCCATTGCTGAAATTTTTGAAGCTCTGGATTTCTACAAAACCAAGTCAAAGATATATGTATGTATGTATGTATGTATGTATGTACGTATGTACCTATGTATATATGTAATTTACATACATATTCTCCAAGATCTCATGTAAATGTATATGGTTCTTTACCTATATTTTATCTGTATATCAACTGTAAAATAGATCCAGCTAAGAGATAATAAACGACCCAATCAAATCCAAATAATTTTGCAGTCAAGTGAGATTTGAATTTTATATTTAGGCTTGAATTAAATATGGCAGTTACATTTTCTCATAGTTGAGACAAAACAAGAAGCCCTGGGTAACTATTTTCTGTTCAAGTGAGGCTCATAATTAAAAGAGAAGGCAATGATTCTGCCTTTTTATTAATATTATTATAATTCCATGTTTACTATTTTAAAGATGTGGACACACATCATGGTTATGTAGGAGAATAGGTGCAATTGTTATCTATAAATACACAAACACACACAGACACATCAAAGGATTGCATTTACTTTAAAAATGTATAAATCTGTGATATTCTTTAATAATACATAGATGTAGAACAAATCTATTATGGGACATAAGCCTATTAATTCAGCATATATTCAACTAAAATTACAAGAGTTCATATTACATCATTTTCTGGCCAGATTTCACTTACATCAACGTAGGTGGTCCTCAACTTACAAACATTCATTTAGTAAATGTTATTATATTAATTACTTACTATTGGTACGACTTAGTCTTCTCTGGAGTTCAGAACTACAGTTTCCTCTGCAGACTTTCCAATCCATGTTGGGAAGTCACAGAAGGTGTAAGCAAAGCTAGAACATCACTTCCTGGCTTTAATCCATGTAATTTGTTGGAATGACACAGAGATGTATTCAGCAGGTGCTGACCAGTTCTCGAGAACCGGTAGTGGAAATTTTGAGTAGTTCGGAGAACCAGCAAATACCACCCCTGACTGGCCCCGCCCCCATCTGTTCTCTGCCTCCCGAGTCCCAGCTGATTGACTGGGTCTTCTTTGGTTTCCCTGCACAGGAGAACGGAGCTGGAAAGCAGGTTAGTGGGGTGGGGAGGGAATGGGATTTTGTAGTAACCTTCCCCCTGGAGTGGGGTGGGAATGGAGATTTTACAATATCCTTCCCCTGCCACGCCTACCAAGCCATGCCCACCAAGCCACACCTCACCCACCAAGCCATGCCCATTGAACCAGTAGTAAAAAAAAATTGAATCCCCCCAGTGGAATGACACATTTGGGTACTCCAAAATGAATGTGAATCTGGATTCCCAATAATAAAGAAAGAAATACTCACAAATTCCCATCTTTGCATACCTGTCTATGTATGAACACAACAGATCCCAACAGTCTCCATGTGCCTCCCTGCCGATCTACATGAAGCATGCGGAGAATCTGCAGAAACCGGATACCTCTGGGGAAGGGCCGGGAGTGTTTAATCAAAGAAAAAGAAAGGAAACAAATTAAAATACAGTTTTGAAATAGAAGTCTGATTATGGAAAAGAAAAAAAAACCCACAGGGAATGATAAATGTTCAGGACTATAGAGGTAGTCCTCACTTAATGATCATTAGTGCCATTCAAATTTATGAAAAAGGTTACTTACGACTGCTGTGGCCTCCCTGTATTCATGTAATTGTGATCTGTATATTTGACAACTGATTTCCGCTTATGATGTTTGCAGCGTCCTACATTTATGCAATCACTGTTTGTGACTTTCCCAGCTGGCTTCTGACAAGCAAAGTCAATGGGGAAGCCAGCAGGAGGTCACAAGTTCATGTGATGTCTCGCTTAATGACTGTGGGAGATTAGTTTAATGAGCATGGCAAAAACTTGGGTGCAGTCAAGTTGATGCCTCACTTGATGAACACAGCACTTAAAGATTGAATCTTCCAGGTTCTACTGAGATCTCAAGTTGAGGATTACCTGTATAAAATTACAGTTAACATATTTACCTGATAGCCGAGGTGGCAAAAACTTGACCTTTTGAACCAACACATAGTACTATCATGGAGGCAACAACTACAATAAGATCTGGAAATTAAAAACAGATAAACAAGTAAATATAGGTTAGAAAGTTTATGCACCTTACACATATTTAGATTTTATGCGAAAATATTTTACTTCTATTAGGTAGTATGGTTTTCAGTACCCATTGATAATTAATATTTGATTATACAAATTTGCCTTGCTATTTGCCTCTTGCTTTACTTGTATTTTTACTTGTATTTTGTATTTTTATAAAGACTTCGTGCACAGTCACATATCTGCTATTGTTTTAAAGACCGTAAAAAATATTTTTATAAAGATGTCATGCACAGTATTATATTTGCTAAGATGTACAGGAGGTTTCAAGGCAATATATGTTTCAAATATTTTTTTAAATAAGGCAGTGTGTTAGTTTCCAGTATCCTTTGAACTTTTACATGGCTGCTACATATGATAAAATGTTTTTTTTCCTGTGTCACAACATTGATTATTATATGATTTATCTATTTCTACAATTATGGACAGAGTTATGTGCCATCTGTAAAACATTTTGTACCAATTATCTCTTCCTCATATATTTTCTTGAGAACATTTATTACTTAATCTTGCAACACTGGTGGAGCAAGGATGAATTCTTTGAAAAAAATAACAAAGATAGGAATGTCCTTTGATCAATGTGGTCAAGAAAAGAAAAACAAGGAAAGAACCACCTCCAACAGATGAACCAGTTTCATCTTCCCACCTGCACTTTTTATTTGAGAAAAAGATACACTCTCTTATGAGGAACAAACACTGCATATGCTCATTCTGAAATCATATGGGCTATATAGAGTCTGTAAACGTGATGGATCCATTTCTGGAAAATTTCCCAATGGAAATTCAATTTACTGCTACTCTGGAATAGTTCACAAGGGCACTCCAGCATTCAGAATAATATTTATTTTATTTTATTGCATTTTTATCCATCCATCTCACATAGTGATAGTATCGTTACTACTGACTAATATACTCTTTGGGGATTGAATTATTAACTTCTAGATCACTCTTCTGGGAACACAGAGCTACAATAACTGGTTCCATCATTTCATTAATATAGGGATAAGTAATCTTTTTAAATGTTATCATTTCTGTCTTTACTGGGATATCAGGAGCTACATTGTGAGGTTTTGTATGATTAGAACAAAATGTTGGAACAGGGTCAAAAACTGAATGTGATTTGATATTTTTCTACCACATTAAAAATCACAATTTAATTAAATCGCTGGAAAGTTTTGAAGCATCTTGTCCAAGGTTTTGTAGGTCTCCTGGTTATCAAAGTACCCTAGCAAGAAAAGAATGAAAAGAACCATTGCAGTGCCCACTCTCCTTGACTGATTGCCCACAACCAGTGTTCAACATCTCAAATAAGCTTTCATTAGAATAATTTTCCTATTAATACTTATTTCGGTTTTCTATCATGATCATACATTAAATCTATACATGTGATTAGTCTGTAATTCAAAACAGAGACAATCACCCATTCTCAGATAATGAAGCACAATATTTTCTGTTTTTTAATTTAAAATAAATCATAGAATACAAAACCACACATACTCACCAATGATAGAAATGGGTTTTCTAGCAAAACGAAGCCTTCCCCAGAAACCAACATATTTACTGCGGCATCCTGAAGACCACAATCGAACCACATATTCCGTTCCAAAAAATACCACTAATACAATTTCCTAGAGGAAACAGATAGGGAGCCTGATTAATTTAATATGCCTTTAATGCTTTTCATATGCTATTTGGAGAAAATGGAATATCAGGTCTGGGAGTCTTAAAATAAATTATAACAATCATCTACCACTATGGTGTCCCTCCTGAGTGGAGATTCAAATACCTGTAGCCCCGCCAATCTATTGCGGAATGATAATCTTCAACAACAATCCATAATACAATTAAAAATTAAAACGTTGTTTTATACTTAGCCACATTTTATTATCATATCTTGAAAAATATATGCCAGAAAAACATAAAAAGGCCTTCAAGGACAATTCTGTGCATGTAAAATCCAAAATTAATAAAGTTTAATAGAATTAAGTTAAAGCTACACCTTAAATTTCAATTTTTAAAGTCATATTAAAAAAACCTACAAATGCAACAAAAATTACATTTTTATATACCAATTGTTCAATTCATTGGAAAATGTTTTAAAAACTAAAGCTTCTTGTGGAAATTATGTCAAAAAGAATAAGCAAAATTTTGACAGAATAATAAAGTAGCTTTTATTTTCTTCTTTTACATTCATGTTTTTATTTAGTAAAATATTTATCAGTGAATTGTTGTATAAAGTTGTATATAGATACTTGGAACCACTATTATCACTGTAACTAAATTTAGCTTTAAAATGTTTGACTTTCCTGTGTTATTTTCACTACATATATGTTCTGTATGGAACTTGGTAGATTCCAAGTCCCTCATTCTGATTGGCCGAAAAGGCCACTGACGGATTGGTTCACTAAGAACCAATCTGGGAAGCCGCCAAACAGCGGGAAGAGTTAAACAAGTGTCACTGGCCATAAGCCGGCAGGCAAGCCGCTATATAAAGGGCTGCCACGGCTTGGGCTATGTTCCATATCTTTTGCCTTGCGAGTTTAAATAAAATAATTGTTGTTTGGAACCTGGTCTCACGTGCTTCTTTCCGGATGGAACAATATATAAGTGGGAAAGTAGGTTCTACACTGCATGAAAATACCTAATGTGCAAATAAAGAAGCCACCTGGCCATTTCTTTAAAAAGAAATAACATCAGAATGTTTATACATAAATCATACTATAGTTATTCCCCAAAAAATACTTTTTTCAAACTAAGAAAATATATGACAACTACAATTAATTGACTCTGAGAAAGAGAAAATAACGAGGTATAGTGCATCAAAACTCCCTACATCAAAACTCCCTACATGCAATTAGACTTTAATATTAACAAGGGTAGGAAAATAGAAACAAGCAAGGGTGCCTTTATTTATGGTGCCTTTAGATGTGTGGGTTTGTGGAATAAGGGAACAGCATGGGGAAAATTTGCATAAGAGTTCTGGGTTTTTAAAGAGCCTCTATGATTTGCTGGATAACAGGAACACTGACAAATCTGCAAATGTGTGCTGCCCTAAAGACAATGAAACAGACATACAGTCAATGGTTACTATCATCCAGTTCGTTGCATGACATGTAGACAAGCTTAGAAAACATTGATTGTTCTATAAACTCCTGCAATTGGAAAGAAGGACCAGTCAGCTTACACCAAGACACATTTCTCACTCCTGACATTTTGATAAAGGCATATTGACCTAAATGAGACCCATGTTATTTTGGAAACATCAGAGGTGAAAGGGCACAAGCTGTTCTTCATGGTCATACGCAAAAATGCCAGGTAACTATTAGCAACTGGCAAATTCCAGTCCCAACCCTTGGCTTGGTGACACACAAGTGTTGTATAAGCCCAATAAATCCATTGCAGGAGGAGGAGGAGGAGGAGGCGAAGGAGGCTGATTGTTTGTTGCTATATTTAGAGACAGATGTCAGAATAGCTGCTTAGAGGCTAAACCCTCTGCTGTTTAAACTTACAATAAAATGTGATAATCATTAGAAAGGCAAATAAGCAATTCTTAGTGAATTACTTCACTACACTCTGCATACCATTTCTCAACAAACTGGAATTTCAGTAGTTTCAATATGAAAGAGGCAAACATAACAACAACAACAACAACAACAACTTGAATGCTACCAACTCTCAATGAATCTTGATGGCTCAAATAACAATACATCAAATAAATTACAACCAAATCAATAAAGGATAAAATGAAAAGATGGCAATCTTCATCTGTGATGAAGAGAGATATCTTGTTCTCTCTCACCAAAGCCCTGGGGGAAGAGCCACCAAGAAGACGGGCTTCCAATGATGACATTGTTTAATTAAAGGATCCCAGAATGTGCCAAGTTACAGGACTGAATTGGCTACATGTTATAGGAGACAGCTGGTCCTTCAAGGGATTGAATGCCACACTATGGGCTTCTTTCTTTTTCACAATTATTATCCGGAAACAACAACTTCCAGTTTAGCCATGTTATCTGGTTAGAGTTAGGCTGATATTCTTATCAGATATTTATATTGCATTTTTTAAAAATGAAACTTAATTTCTTTCGGAAAGCAAAGAGATATAAATGCTCAGCTGGACTTTCTGTACATAATCCAATGTTCGACCCTGATAAACCTTAGTAAGACCACACTTATAAGCCTTAGTAAGATCACATTTGAAATACTGCATTCAGTTCTGGTCACCACAATATAAAAAGGATGTTGAGACTATGGAAAGAGCATAGAGAAGAGCAACAAAAATGATTACGGGGCTGGAGGCTAAAACAGCCTACAGGATTTCAGTACATCTAGTCTAATAAAAAGAACAACAGGAAACTTGATAGCAATATTCCAATATTTGAAGGATTCCTACAAAGACAAGGGAATCAAACTATTTTCCAAAGCACCAAAAGGCAAGATGAGAAACCAAGGAGAGAAGCAACTAAGAGGAACTAGAACTAAGGAGAAAATTCTTGCCCTCAGAAGCTGTGGTTGCTCCATTACTAGAGGCTTTCAAAAAGAGACTGGGTAATCATTTATCTGAAATAATATAGGGTCTCCTGTATAGGGGGTTGGACTAGAAAACCTCCAATCTATTATTCTGTGTTGTATGTTCTACATTTGTTAGATCAGATTGAGGCTGGAGTTGAAAGCATACATAACAAGGAACCTACTCGAGCCAAGAAAAGAGAATAAGTCATCACGCAGTCACAGAAGGTCAACTACTACAACCTGGTACACCCAGGACTATCTTTAAAGACAATTCAGAAAATAGGACAGAATACAGAGACTCAATTATTTTAGGGACTAGTTGATTAACATCTGGATAAACTCCAATTTACGTGCCAGATATGCGAGTAGACTTTTGGCTTCAGGTTAAAATGTTAGTGCAATTCTGGTGAAAGACCAGAATGGGTTTGGGACTGGTTGTTTGAAGGATCATGCAAACCCATAAACTTGCTTGAGCTCTTATCAGTATAAGAGTTCCTCCTTAAAATCCATAGTTAAGATTTCTCATGCCTATTTTTGTCTGGAAGAAGTTAAGTCTGTTTAGGAAAAATCCTTGTCATTCTGGAATTTCCTACAACACGATAAGTGCGTGTTCTCTACCTGACCATTTTAAAAATATTTTAAAAGACTTAGATATATCTTTTAGTTTTAAAAACGCATATGTCCATTTGTAATGTGTAATTTTACTCCTGTTGCTTTTAAAAATACATTATTGCATTTGTTAGTTTGTATATTATATGTTTATTCATTAAACAGTTTATCTTAAAAATTGCTTCAAGGTGGCTTTAAAAATATTTGAAGATATATATATATGTGTGTGTGTGTGCTGTTCAGCTTCCTTCGGGTATTATCCCACGTCATTGTAGTGCTTTTAA
>BHFT01055728.1:0-14621 GCA_004320025.1 Laticauda laticaudata | reverse complement strand
ATATTAGAAACACCAATCAAGCAGAACACAGCAAACTCCAAGACCAATAAACACAGACCAACCAATCAGGATGAAGAGAAATTCTAACACAGCAGTAGCTGTGAGCACTAGCACCAAATTTAAAACAGAAACGGCTGTGAAAGCCTGATTCACAGACAAACACAATGCACAAGCCTGATGATGGCAGATGAGATTCTGCCGAAACGTTGCTACAACTTTAAAAGCACAAAATAATGATGTGGAAAAATACCCGAACAATCAGAATATCAGAATCCATCTATTCATACACATGTATACATACTCATATATGATATTGATTAATTGGTTAAAAATAATTTCCTTCGTGAAATTCTCAATGTTTACATTACTTGATTATCTGCCTTTTCCCACAAACCTTTAATTTTGAAAAAGTTTCTTTTCCAAGCATGAAATAGTATCATGGAAAGTATATGACTATATGTGTGACTACTTTTAAACAATGAATGGTTTGAGTTACAGCTTTGACATGATGACACAAGCTTGGTGATAGAAATGAACATTTGAAACAGCTCTCATTGCTTCCTTTTTGTTTTTTAGTTATTCATATATCCATTATGCTCACAATTCTCACAATTCTCACAGATCTCTCTCTTCTTCCCTCCCTCCCTCCCTCCCTCTCTCTTTCCAGTAAGCAATCTACTTATAATGTTTGTGTACTTTTTATTCTTGCTAAATCATACCTTTTAAACATTTTGTTTCTAAGAACTCTTTGAGGTTAGTTAATAATGAAAAATAAGGATAAGAAAGACTGACAAATTACGTATTTCTTCCTGTTAAGAACTAGTTAAATTCTACATCCCATAAGAATAGAATTTAACATGATGTATTCAGTGTTTAATACAAACATAAAATATGCATCTGGTAGAAAATATGTTCCAAATACAGCTTTGGCCAAAAATAAGAATAGATGAATTTTAATGCTACTGTTTTGTATGGTGATTTACTAGTAAATCACCATCATTAATATTGTTCATATTCTATGTAATATGTGTATATATGTATCTATAAGGATTACTATACATATTTTTACATATATGTATATTTACATACATACATATATATGTATGTATATATATGGACTACTATGCTGCCAATTTATTCAAGAGCATTTTGGCTAAGCATATGGAATTTACTTATAACAATATAATTTATTTTATCTTCCCAATATGCTACTTTATACTTTGTTATACTATTTGCTTCTTCAATATTCATGGTGGAAAAAGTTACATGTATAAATAATTCCCTATTTTCCTCAGAACAGGAATTAGCTACACTTTAACTGGGAAGCTCATTGTTTCTGAGAAATGATGACCTACTAGAAGTTGCAGAATTAACTACTTTCTCTCCACTAGTTCATCTTCCTATCTGATACTACTGCCTTCTATCACCCTCCTTCTCCCTTTCTCATCTTCTTTGTAATAATAGATGAAAACTGGTTATGTATCAGTTCTAGTCTCTTTCAGACTGTATCTTTGGCTTAAACATTGATGCAAAAACTGCAAACAAGTTTATCTTTCATAAATTCTTAATAAATTTTCTCACTTTTGAATTTAAATTAGCTGGAAAAAATGCTGATATCAGCCTTCCTATAATATGAACAAAATTATTTTTGGCATTTCTACCTTGTTTGTTAAAAAAAGAAATCCATTTGTTTCTAGAAGAAATTTTTAAATACAGATGAAAAGCGGCTCACATTTATGATCATTGCAGCACTTTGTGATCACATGATGTGTTTGCAACCTTCCCAATCAGTTTCCATCAAGGAAAGTCAATTGGGTTACCATTGTTTCATGCACTTAATAACCATGTGATTCATTTAACAACCTCATTAAAATGGTTGTAAGATTGAATCAGGCCAGATGATGACTCACTTAACAACTACATCATTTGGTGACTGAACTTCTGGGTCCAATTGTGATTGTAAGTCAAAAACTACTTCCCTGTATATCCAGCTATGGTAACAGATTAATCATCTCTGTGGTAATCCATATATTATGGAATACCATTTCCCCAGAAATTTATGGAATATCTATTAAATATTTTAGAAGGTAAATAAAGAATTAATTAATTAACACTTTCTTACAGGTTCTTTGTATGAATATTTTTTTGTTTTTGTTTTTCTTTCTTGCTCCATGGAAACTAAACTATTTAGAGTCATAAAAGTTAATCCTAACATTACTTTGTTTTAGAAATGTAACAATGTACATAGTTTGTGTCAGTTTAGATTTTAAAAAAAATGTAGTTTCACAACTGGAAAAAAGTAAAAATTTTATGTCTTTGAGATAAATTCTCAGAATCATAAAATTGAAATGTTCCTTGTAATTTGGTGAAATATTGACAAAGTTTTTACAAATCCAAAAAATTGAATGTATCTAATTGAATGTATCTAATTCATTGATTCTTTTTAATAATTTCATCATCTCTTTATGTAATATTATATGCAGAGTTCTTTAGGTAAGTTCTGAAATTATGGGGAATCCAAGAACAGCATTGAAAAATATAGCAAATACAGTGACACATTTTACTGCACACATTATACTGAAGCTGTTATTGTAATTGTATCTTATACCGGGATGTACTTTAAAAATATACTCCTGTGTACCTGAGGTGAAAAACATCACATATTTAGGCCACAGTATTGTACTTAGCAAATGGCATATAGAGACAATAATGATATATCTGGGTTGTAACTTTCTTTAGTTTCCTTTATTTATGTTTATTTATTATTAGACTTCTGTGTCACCCATCTCACTGAAGCAACTCTAGGTGGCTTAGTTTCCTTTGTGCTGGTCTACAGCTCTAATAAAAATGGATTTGATTTGACTTGACTTGATTTCCCTTGTCAGATTAATTCAGAGATGCAAATTGTTGCATTCACAACATGACTTCACTAAATTACCTCCCCATTCCCTCACCAACTGCATTAAAACTTTCCATCAACCTTTATGTTCAGCTCAAAAGGAGAAAAGCTCATGTAGATTCAGACAATGTGATATTTTTGTTCAGAACCTGCACATGTATTCAAACTCCTATATCTGATTACCTTTCCATATTAAGGATGCCAGAGCAAGGCTTTTCAATTTGCCATCAGTCTTCCATATCTATTTCTTGTGGTTGAAACTTTCCAAATTGGGAATGTTTTGACTACTATTGGATTGTTCAGTCAAATTGGTAAGAGTAATTGGTTGGCTAAAATAGTAAGATTATATTTTAAAAACTGCATTTTCTAAATCAAGAAAAATGTGGGAAAATAAGAGAATATGATTTAATAGAGCGAAGTAGTCATAAAATAAAAACAAAAATGTGAACATTTTTCATTATCCTCTACTTGAAGTAGAATTTGTGAGGAAAAGACATGCTTATCGTAGCCTATTTCATTTCAGTTTGGGCTTTGAATATTCAGTTTGCAAACAGTTTTGATTAACAGTACAAAGACCTGCTGACAATACATTTCAAGGACATATAGGATTTAAAAAAAATCAGCTGCATCTTCAACTACACAAAGGATACAACTTGAAAACAACATAAAAGACCTGATACCAGATCTCAAAAGAATGAAAGCTACTTTGTTGAATACTTTGACTTTATCTTTCTGTGTGCCATAGGTTCAAGTTCAGTTAGGAAAGCAAGCTATTCTGGTGGGTCTTTTGAAACTAATTTTAACTAACCAATTCATCATAAGAACTGTGCTACAGAGATGAAAAATATGTCTTTCACATATATTTGTTTAAATAAACTATCATATACAAGTCTAATCCTGCTGCTGATTTAGAATCATTCATAACCTGGCAAATATTTGAAGTGCAGAACTTTTGTTATATGTGTAAAATATATTTGTTCACTTAATATGCATTTAAAATAAAACATCAAGGAAAGTTTACAAATATCATTTCTGTCTGTCTCTCTCTCTCTCTTTTTCTCTTTCTCTCTCTCTCTCTCTCCCTCCCCCTCCCCCTCCCCTCCCTCTCATTATATTTGGTTTTAGACATAAGGGACATATTAAACAAAAATAGAGACCAAATTGCAATAAATCATGCTCTCCTCTTGCTTTCATCTTGTTTAAATGATGGATACAAATGCTTAATTTTCATTCCTTAATTTGAAGATCTTGATTAATAATTTAACCCTTCATACTTTAATCATAAGTCACATTTCTACATTTTTCATTTCTAAGTACATGCAGTTGAAAGTTTAAACCCAAACTGTACTGAAAAGGATGCAAACTGTTTCTTCACCTTGATAAAAAAAAAAAAACAACCACTGANCAAACTGTTTCTTCACCTTGATAAAAAAAAAAAAACAACCACTGAAGGAAAGACATAAAGATATAAGTTAATATGTAAGGCCATTTAAAACTGTTATGTGATTGGTTGATTTATAATACATTTACTGTGACTACATGTAAACCTTCCGAACATTTCTATTGAAACTTTTAAATGAAAGACAGACTCTTACAATAGTAGGTGCCCATGCATATGAATGGTAGATAATGCTTGTGATAAAGATTTGTTTCAACACAACAAATGCTGGAGAGCAGTTGGAGCTCAGTGGTAGAATCTTCTCTTCTCTGAAGTGAAGCTGGATTGTTAAACTTCCAGAGATCTCTCAAGACCTGTTGATGTCAGCAAGTCTGTGGACCCAAAGAACAGGTGAATTAATTCTGTTTTCATATTCTAATGTATTTATTAAGTGCTTTTTTAATTCTGTTGTACATTACTCAGAATTGTTTTTTGCAAGATAGCTGTATACTGTATATTGGCTTAATAAATACATAAACATATAAATAATGTTAAAAGAGGGCAGTAAAAATATTTGGAAGCTCACTGACACCATTAATCTTAGTAATTGATATAAATTCCGTTCAGCTTGTAGATATTAAGAGCATGGATAAGGTATGGAGACATGACTGTTTTCTTGAACTTTGCTTTCCTATCTGATTAATGCTGTGATGAAAAAGCCTTTGAAATGGGATAGTTCATATGTTTGAATTGTTGTTGTTATTATACTGTAAACCCAAACCAAGTTCTGTAAAGCTGACAATATGAAAAAAATAAAATGAAAAGCAAAATAAAATGATTGTGTAGAGAATTCAAAGCCTCTATAACAGGGTTGAAAAACTCACATAGTTACGATGTCGTCACATATCATATCATGACTTTTTGCCCTTTCACTAAATCAGGTGTGAGCATGACCAGCATGTGATTCCCACTGGCTGGGAGTTTGACAGCCCCGCTCTATAAGCATGGCGTATATGTCTCATTGTTTAACAAATGTAGTTATAAAAACTTTACTGAAAAAGCCCTAATTTGATCTGGAAGATCACTGTAAAAAGGATGATTTCAAACACTTCTTGTCAATTCTTCTTTCAAACACTTCTTGTCAATCCTAAAAGGATTGACAAAATGGTGGTTTCCAATTTTATATGCTTTTTGAAGAAACTGATTATCTTCAATCCATTTCAGAAAAGATTTTGTTTGCAATGTGATCCTTGGGCTGGTTTGGGTCCTGTTCGTGGATAACCTATACCAAATATTGGCTGAAAATGACAATTATCATCAATTATAGTATTCTTTTAAGCTATTATGGTCAGTATGTACTTGTAATTTCCTGCTTTCTAAACTGCATTGGCTGGCTGCCAGTTTGCTTCCAGTTGTGATTTATAGAGCTGATTATTACACACAAAGATCTACACGGCATTAGTCCTTGTTACTTTAGAAACCATCAAAACTTTGAATCTGCCACAGTATCTGCCCAGCCAATTTGATCCAACAGAGTTTCTTTGATCATATAATGCCATCTATCAGGCATCTGGAAGCACACCTCCTCTGTTGTGGTACCTGAACTCTAGGATGTATCTCTCCTTGAAAACCAGTTAGTCCCCACCCTCGGTTGTTTTGAAGGACCTTGAAGACCTAGATTTTTGTGCTGGCTTTTAGCAAGTGAAATCATAATGTTATTTGGGTTTGTTTTTGCTTCTGTTTAGTGTTGTTAAATTTATTCCTTTATTCTTGTTCATTATTCTTTTCTCCCATTCTTTTCTAAATTGTTCTTACTTGTGAATCACTCAGGGTCCTTAGGAACTCAGTGGAATATTAATGTTAATAATAGTATGTTCTTGAAAGTAAGCTGTCAGAGTTCATGGTAAATCATATTTTTCTAGGCTATTGGATTGTTTATTTTAATTATTCTTCCTGTTTTTATATTGTTATTTTATATGCAGCACGATCCAGTTAGATCTGTTTCAGTACACATTTAAAGAATTAACACTTCATATTGGATGCTTGTTTTCCATATATGTGGACAGTACTAGATGAAATATCAAGGCAGCTAACAAAAGTTTTTTTTAAAAAAACCAGAATCCTCTTGTTTTTAATATTTCTGCTTAATTTACGACAGTAGTCTTTACTTTTGACAACTCTTTTGCAAGCCAATTAATTAATTAATTAACTGACTTGTTCTAAGACTTAGGTTTTAACTAAAAATCAACACAGGATTAAGATTGTATTGCTGTTGAAATTGAGCAGAATCCAGGATTAATAAAATCTTGATGTAATACAGTATTCACCATACATATGTTTTACAGGAGATATATGATTTGCATTTGAGCTATTGGATTTCAGTAAGACAGAAAGGAGAAAATTGTTTGCAAAATACAGTAGTTGTATACTTCCAAAGTTTCTAGGAAATTCATTAGTTACTGATTATTTAGAAAGATAGATACACAACATCTGTGCAGAAATCCAAAGCTTTTACTTAGTGGTTGACCTCATATAATTTTAGTTACTTCTAAAACTGTAGTTTTTTAATATCAAAATTGTTTAAATTTGGTTTCTAGTTAAGTAATTTTCTCATACTGTATGCCTTTAACACATGTCTTTTCTTTCCAGTTCTCTTCATATATACTATATAGCATATGTTTTTAATTTCAGTTTGTATGAGAGCCAGTGAGTATATTTTGAAAAGTACTTCCCAGCCATGTTTTAGAATCTTGAGATGTCAGCCTTTATTTATTTGCTTTCCCTCACTTTTATAAACACTATCTTTTACCATCTATGGCAGTTATTTACGAACCTTCACATTTATCTTGGTGAAAATTATTTTACAGGTCTGAAACTGACACCTGAGCAGGCTGGGTGATCTCTGGGAATTTGGGAAGCCTGGTATGCCAACTGCCAATACCACAACTTTTAATCAAAAGTTGAACTCTTTGATATTTCTATTAAAAACAAAAATAAAAGAAATAAGTTACAGTCGGTTTTGGCTTTCCCATTATAGTCAAGGAAAGGCATGGAGTTTTAAATTTCAGAAAACTGGGTGGATAGGGAGAAAATTGCTATTATTCTTCTATTTTGTAATAAATGCCCATTCTGAGCATTCTGTTGGCCTCTATCTTTGTTTTAATACTGCAGTGTTCTTTCTTTCACTCTCTTTCTTAAACTTATTTTCTTTTGAATAGAGCTTTCCATCTGTGTCAGAATCAACATACTGAAAACTCTGAAGCTGTGTGCTTGAAACATTTTTCCATGACCTATTCTATTTTCTACTCTTACCCCTTCCAAGTTCTCTTTCGTATAGACATTTTTCCTTAAATCCAGTCCTTTTATTTTTTATTTAGTGAGAAATTAGCTTTGAATTTTAAATTTTTTTTTGCATGTTTAACAGGTCATCAAATTATTTCACTACTGCTACTGGAGAATCTTTGGAAGGACTGTTAAGAAGAAAGTATTAATGAAGAGGGAAGAATTAAACCAGAAAATAAAAACAGAAAGTGTATCCCTGCCAACACAATACAATAATTCATTATTTCATAGTTTCATTTCTCTGTCTTAAACAGCAACAACAAAAAACTGTGTCAGCTAACAGCATTTATAAGTGTGGGGGGGAATAGTTAAGATAAAAGATTCCTTATCAGAAGATTTCCTGAAATATGAACAGTATGTTTATATACAGGTTCTCCTTGTCTTATACAACCATAATTGAACCCAAAATTTTGGTTGTAAGTCATTATGGTTATAAGTTGACACACACTCACATAACCAGAAGTTAAATTTTAATCTTTTTCCATCACAATTATTGAAGAAACATCGCTGTTAAAAGATCCCATTCATTTTAATGAGCCTTTTTTTGTTGGGATTTCGCAAAAAAACCCCATCCCAATTTGTGCCTGTTGTTTATTGCGGAGTGGAACATAATGAAACTGAGCATGTATTGCATGAGCTAGATAAACATTTGAAAGTGAATTCCTATACCCCATAGTTTAAATGTTAAAAACTTTTCCCAGTTTTCAGAGAGAAAGAAATCTTAAAAATGGCATTTTAATAGATAAGAATATTTCAGAGGGGAAAAAGTAATAAAACCCCACAGAGATATACAATGCTTTAAATTTGCAAATGAAAGTAACAGGCAGTGTTGCTCTTAATTTTATATTCATATTTTTATTTTATTTTGTTTTTTTAAAAAGTTAGAAACTGCCTTGATAATGTTTAAGCTTAATGTTAATCTTTAAAAACTTAGCCTTTAGAATAGGTTGAGTTTTTATATTATCAGTTAATGCTTCTGGAGATTACAATTGCATTTTGGAAGTTAAAATAAGAACATAATACATATCTACCCTACTTGTATCAAGTGAAGTACAGGATTGGTCAATTATACTTTTTCCTATTCTAAATTTTTATACTAAAAACTCTCATTTAAATCAAGCATGATTCCTGTTAACTTTACAGATACAAGTAATAGAAAAATATAGCAAGAAGAAGCTATATCCTTACTTTTCTGGTTATAATAGCAAAAAAAAGAAGAAAATACCCAAGTCAAAAACTTGCTATAAACACTATTAAAGCTACAGTTTAAGTATAGCCATTCTAGTTTCATTATGCATGACATGCCCAGTCAAAAATGTGTTCACATCTCAAAAACCTAATGGCTTTCTGCTTAAGAAAAGAGTGAATCTAATAAAAAATATTTGTGGACTTTAGAAAAGTAAGTTTCATGTGTACATTCATTATTGGTTTGGAAGCCAGACATGCACAAAGGTGCCAGAAACATTATTTTTAAAGCACTAAAACTGGAAGCAAAAGAAATTATTTCTAAAGCATTAGTGCTGAAAACAAATTATTTAATTCCTATCCAAGATTGTGATAGACTGCCAAACTAATCAAAGTTGTAAAACCTGAGGTTTTTTTTTTAGGTAGTATTAAATTTTAACTCCACATGTCTCATCATTGGCTAGGCAAAGTATGGTAATATACATTATAATTCAGAAATATCTAGAGAATCAGAAGTTTATTGTTCCCATTGTATATATTCTGTTAAAAAGATAAAAAGGACACTCATCCGATAAGATCAAGTGACCACGCACAGGGGTCTAGCAGATGTTGCTTTTGTATACATCACTTTTGTATAAAATGTGCTTGATTGCCTCAACATATATAAACATAGACTGAAAATTAAGCTGTAAATCAACTGTCCTTTCTGCTATATATCAATTTTCCCCTCTTTTCATTAATGAAATATTAAAACTACTGTTAAATTGAGATCTAGTATGGATAATTAAGTTGTTCTTTTAGAATTTTGACATTTCTTTTAGCATGTTGAACTTCTGGAACATTTTTTGGGAGAAAGTAATGAAGTTATTCAAATGATTAAAAAAAGTCCCAAACACTACAAATTATTTCAAGGGCTGAAGGAGACTGGCACAGTTACTATCTAGGTAATTAGCTTTTAATAAATACTTTTGATAGCTATCTTTAAAGATTCATTTCTGTGGCAAAGTGACATGAATAATAGCATGAAGAAAGATTCCTTTTTGAAAAATGAACTTTTAATTATACTTTAATTATGATAAGCTTTTTTCAAACATAAAATACTTTCACAAATGACTATTCATTTAATGTTATGTATCAGTTTTCTAAGAATGCTACATTAATATAGCATATCAATCCAGTGTGAAAAAAATCCATTATAATTTATTGTTTTTAAAAAGGCAAAAAACTGTATTTAGCTGAAATGATTCTGAATTTTGTTTTCTTTTTTTCTTGTATATTTTTATGCAATCCAAGGTATGCTTTCTCAAAAATCAGCATTGTTAATTTCAAGTTTAGTAAACTTTGTTTAATGTCCACAATTGGGACCAGCAACTCAGTTATTATGTGAAGTGGTTAAATGCAATTGTGACTGTGTTTATGGCATACTTCAGCTTTCTTTTGCTTTACAGACCTATAAATGCAAGAATTGATTGCCAAGTTACTTTTTCATCACTTTTGTAACAGCAAATTGTTGCTGTACAAGGGAGCTGCAATATTAGGAGTACTTGTATGATACGAGACTGAAGAATTAATAGTTACACTAAAAATAAAATACATTTTATTACCCATTTACATTCCATATATTTTAGAGTATTACATCTGTTGCATCTTGAATTTTCTCTTCCCTTTCCCTTCCATTCTCTTCCCTTCACATTATGTCACTTTATTTCACTTCACTTTCCTATGCTGCTATTGATAGACTCACAACACTTAATAATGCCCATATATTAATTGAAATTATAATTGTGTACATTTAACAACTGTAAAATAAAATATACAAGAGTATTATGTCTCACATCTCTCCTTTTTTTGTGCTTCTTCTTGTAGGTATAGCATTTGGTTTGGCTTGGTTTGGTTTGGTTTGGTTTGGTTTGGTTCACTTCACTTCACTTCACTTCACTTCACTTCATTTAGAATACAGTATTGCAGGGAAACTCTGCCTCTAGCCAGGAGTATGATCCTCATGGGGCTCAAGATTGCTTCAGCCTTCCATCCTTCTGAGGTGGGTAAAATGAGGACTGAAATCAGGGCAAAATTCTGACATTATAAACCACTCAGAGTGTGCTGTAGTGCAATATGAAGCAGTATATAAGTCTACATGCTATAACTATAAAAACTTTTGATCTTTGGAATGTCTCCATTATGTATGTAAAGCTAACTCAATCTATATAAGCTTTGTGATACAGATGTAAAAAAAACCCTTGTCATTTCCCTTTTAGAAATGATAATATTAATAGTATTTGCTATCTACTGTTAACTTGAACAACGATTATAATAACCATAATATGAAAAAACTTGAAATTGTCAAAAGTTCCTTCTTGATTAAAGTAATCATGGATTCTTGAATTCTAACTGAAACAATGATGCTGGGAAAGACATCATTTCATTTCATCAATGCTTCTACCAAAACCTTGTCTTCATTGTTTCTTTTATCTGAGGAGGGACATAGTTTAAAAATGTATTGCAAACAGAAATAATATACTTCCTAATCTTAAGGCCAAAAATATATTATTTGAACTTAAATGTAGAATTGTGGGTGTTCAAATAATGGAGTTTTGGGTTCTTGGTACATAGGCAGCATAAGTTTCATTGTATAATAATTTGTATAATGGCAGATACTTAGCTACATCTTGCATGAAATGTAATGTTTGTATTCTTTTTTATTTTTGTTATTTCTTACATATTTCTTAAATAATACTGCTTCATGGGAGCACTGATTTAGCAACCAGTGTAATATAACTGCAATATACATGTATTTATTTTAATTCAATTAAGTTTATATTAGTAAACATTCCTTTTGGCAACAATGACAAAGTGCTAGAATGTCTAGAGTAATTTTTCTATTGATCTTCAAGACCCAAATTCATTCCAGTTCAATATTATTTATGTTGGTAACTTCTAAATAGAGTAGGCAGGGCTTGGACTGCAGCTAAAATTGACATTCAGGCAATGTAATGCTGTAATGAAGCTTGAATAAATCGCTAAAAGACAACTTCACAAAATGAAGTAAACAGTGATCATAAACACATAAATCAGTGCTGTAGATCTGAAATACATAACCGATATTGATGTTTTCTTAAAGAAACTTTTTATTATCCAAATATAATTACTGAATGAGATAGTATTGCTTAAAATCATTTTTCTCCAAAATATTGACAGTTATTCAGAAGCATTAATTTTAGCTGGCATTTCAAAATTGACTGACAGTCCTTACAGAAAGCCAAATCCAGAAACACAAGGGGAAAAGGACAGAAATATATAATGTTTCTAAGATGGTGGTGGATTAACTGAACCAAATTCTTTCTAAGAATACTTCCTGATCAAGTTGAACAATAAGAAACTTATAGAACATAGAGAGGAGCCTTGAGGAGATCCACTCATGTAGGTCTCACTTAACTAACAGGATAGAACTGATACTGCAGCATATATTTTTTAGAAAGTTTATTTTTGAACATCAAAGCAACTAATCATTTTACAGCCTTTTTTTTTTATCATACTTTAAAAGCACATGTTATTGGGTAAGTATTGGAACCAATCTAGACAAAAACAGAGAACTGAGATGCTAACTGAAATGAAGCTTATTACTACATCAAAATTCATACAATAAATATCAGTCCTGTTCCTATTCTGAGTTTCCATCTGAATACTTCAATATAAATCTAACCCAACCAACATTTATTTATCAAACTCCCTTTAAAAATCCATTGAATTTTCAAATGTATCCAGTTTTTTCCTCATCCAACTCTTTTTTCCTTCTGCTTTACTTCCCTGGCAGAAAAACCTTGAACTAGCCAAATTGGGTGGAAGAAAAAATAAAAATAATAAAAAAATACATTTCCTTTCTATCTCAAAATTGAGAGAATATAGAATGTGCACTATCCCCTTCCTTTTTCTAGAGTTTTCCTCTCCAGCATTGCTTTCATTGCTCATCCAGAAGCTCCTCTCCTCATGCCACTCCAGCCAATCTCTTTCGAGCTATATATGCATCAAATTCTTGATCCTCGGCTTGTCTGGTCCCTCTGTTTATCCACATCATTTCCCATAGATCATGAAAGAAAACTGCCTATCTATTCTGGTTGCATACACCCTATCTTTAAAAGCTTATGCCTGAGATGGCAGGTACTCTAAGCCTTTTTTAAAAATGCCTATCTGTTTGTCAGATCATCTTGAAAAGGAAAAAGATAGATAGACTTTACACTTGACATTTACAAGACTGACAACAGATGAGGATATTTGTTGTTTTGTTTTATAACTGCTGACCTCCTTCTCCTCCCCCTCCCCCTCCTCCTCTTCCTCTTAGGAATATTGATATTATCCCATGGCCTGAGAGGACAGAAAGTAATTTTTAACTTTCCCTTCCTCCCTCTCTCTCCATCCCCTCCTTCATCTCAGAAATATCTCTTAAATTAGGGACAGGACTGCGTGTGACTTGCATACCTTACTTACCACTTACAATTCCTGTCTTGCAGCTTTTAGCAGTTAGGTTTTGGCATAAAAATCACATGCATCAAGGAAGATATTGGTGCATATGTGGAAGGCACAGATTTCTAATTAGCAAAGAAACCAAGTAAGCATAGGACTCAGGGATAATGAAAGGAAAAGGATATCAGTTTTAAGCATGTGTTTGTCATGTTTATATTTGAAAGATAAACTCAAACCACAAATTAATAGCAAATTTATTGAATTTATCTCTTACTATTTATCTGCCTCTCTCCTTCCTGAATTCTGATAGATGGGAGGCAGTTGAACTATGGCACCGCATAGTTGACTTTTTCTAATGAGAATTTGATAAAGATTATGGTGCAAGGAATTATTCATACCAGGACAATTCTATTGATTTCATTGTAAGACATTGGTGAATGGTGTCCAACTTGCCTGGTTTTAGACTCTTTTTTTGCCCTTACAATTTATTATGAGAGCAAATCATGTTATTTTGGGCCTCACCATAGTTTGAGGTTATATGTTCTGCCTGAATACTGAATAAATCTATGTATTTTAATGAAGATTGAAATACACTAAAGTATATACAGGATATGCTAGCTCTTCATAAATGTACCTCTGACTTTTTCCCACTTAAAAACTGCATTGTAATTTTTCATTAATATATGGTAACTGGAACAGATTTCATATGACTATTCCCCATTCTCCATTTGGCTTGACATTTCCAGAGTTCAGATGGAGCACTAATAACTTTTCTGAGCTGCTCCTTCAAATGATGTTTCTTCAGTAAATGAAATGTGAGCCAGGCCACCATTGTGAAATATATAAGAGTAAAATTATTTAATTGCAAAAAGTTGTTGGAAATGAAATCAAGATTCCTTGAAAATAGTGATAATGATTATTCACATAGTTCTTTGGTTAAGTTCTTATTTAGGTTTCTTCTTTTGCTTTATTGTTTATCTCCATTGCTGATTTGCAAAAGTCATAACTGTAAAACTCTCCATTTGAGTGAATCTTGTTCTTTACAATAGGTGTGAAACTGACACTGGAGTGAGTTCAGAGTCTTATTTAACAAATGTTTTGCAGTATCTAAAGTTACAAATAATTGCACTGGCAAAACACTGTTACTTAAGGGCCTGTCACATAGGCCGACGGATGCAAAAAGTATGTAAAAAGGAAACAGTGGACAAGAAAATGTTCCATCCATTGTTATCCGCTCTCAAAAGTGACCCAAATTTGCATGAAGAGAACGGACAACAACGGAAAGGAACGGACGGGGAGAGGACGTAGCCAGGATGTAAAGCGGATGCTCCACGGAAGCCTAGCAGATGGAAGCGG